>NW_004624788.1:8562678-8601027 GCF_000247695.1 Heterocephalus glaber | reverse complement strand
TTTTTGACCATTTAGTATGATATTGGCTGTTGGTTTTTCATAGATGGCTTTTATCAGATTGAGGTGGAGACCATCTATTCCAATTTTTTGTAGGGCTTTTATCATAAATATGTGTTGGATTTTGTTGGTTGCTTTTTCTGCATCTGTTGAGATGATCATATGGTTTTTGTCCATCCCTCTATTGATATGGTGTATTACATTTATTGATTTGTGTATGTTGAACCATCGCTGCATCCTTTGGATGAATCCCACTTGCTCATGGATCTTATTGATGTTCTTCTATATTCTATTCGCCTGTATCTTATAAAAGACTTTTGCACCTGTTTTCATTAGTGAGATTAGCCTATAGTTTTCTTTTTCAGTTGGGTCTTCTCTGCTTTGGGGATCAAGGTGATGCTTGCTTCCAGGAATGAATTTAGGAGCATTGCTTCCCTTTCAATTTCATTAAAGAGTTTAAACAGTAGTGGTAGTAGTTCATCTCTAAATGTCTTATAGAATTCAACAGTGAACCCATCAGGACCCGAGATTTTCTTAGTTGGTAAGTTTTTAATTATGTTTTCAATTTTATTGATTGATATTGTGTTATTTAGAATTTTTAGGTCTTCATTCAAATTTGGTAATTCATATGTATCTATTAATCTGTCCATTTCTTCTGTGTTTTCCATCTTATTGGCATATAGGTATATACCTATGCATATATACCTATATATACCTACCTTGGAAGTAGGTATTGATGGTGCTCTGGATTCTTGCTGGGTCTGTTACAATTTCATCCTTTTCATTCCTAATTGCATGGATTTGGGCCTTTTCTTTCCTTTTTCCGATAAGATTGGCTAAGGTTTTGTCAATTTTCTTTATTCTTTCAAACAACCAACTCTTTGATTCATTGATTTTTTTGTATCATTCTCTTAGTCTCCATTGTATTGATTTCTGCTCTGATCTTTATAATTTCCTCCCTTGGATGAGCTTTGGGTTTGTCCTGCTCTTCTTTTTCTAGAAGCTTGAGGTTCAGCATCAGGCTTTTTAATTGGGCTTGCTCTGTTTTCCTCATATGAGTATTCATTGCTATGAATTCCCTTATAAGACTGCTTTAATTGTGTCCCATAGATTTCAATATATTGTATTGTCATTGTCATTTAATTGTAGGAACTGTCTAATTTCTTTAATTTCCTCTGTGACCCATTGGTTATTCAGAAGTGTGTTGTTCAATTTCCATGTGTTTATGCAATTCTTGCAGTTTCTTTTGCTGTTGATCCAATTTCATCACACTATGGTCTGATAATATACAGGGGATAACTTCAGTTCCTTTTCACTTACTTCAGCATGTTCTATGAGCGAGAACATGGTCTGTTTTGGAGAATGACGCATGTGCAACTGAAAAGAATGTGTATTATGATTTTGTGGTGTGGAACACTCTGTAAACATGTGTTAAGTTCATTTGTTCAAGAGTTTGATCGAGTTCTAGTATTTCATTGCTTATTTTTTTGTCTAGTTGATCTATCTATTTGTGACAGTGGGGTACTGAGGTCCCTTACTACTATTGTATTAGTGCTTATTTCATTTTTCATGTCCATTAGTATTTGTTTTATATAGTTCGGTGCACTAGTGTTTGGTGCATATTCATTTATGATTCTTATCTCTTCCTCTTGGATTGTTCCCTATACAAGGATGTTGTGTCCTTCTTTGTCTCTCTTAATCAGTATTGGTTTGAAATCCACTTGATCTGCAAAGAGGATAGCTACTCCTGCTTTTTTTTGTGTTCCTGTCACATGGAGTCTTGTTTTCCACTCTTTAACTTTCAGTCTATGAGTTTCTTTTTTAATTAAGTGTGTTTCTTGTATGCAACATATTGTTGGATCTTGCTTCTTGACCCATTCTGCCAGTCTATGTCTATTGATTGGTGAATTGAGATCATGAACATTGATGGTTATAACTGATATGTATTGACTTATCATTGTCATGACTTTTTCTTTCTGTTGGATTCTCCCCTTTTGCTGTAATTTCTTGCTGTGCCAAATGGATTCATTCTGTTGGGCTTCCTGGGGTTGTGATCCTCATTGCCTTTTCCTAGGATATTGTCTAAAGTATTTTGGAGTGGTGGTTTGGTAATCATGAAGTTCCTAAGGTGCTCTTTGTCATGAAAGTATCTTATTTTTCCATCAATTTTGAAAGATAGTTTTGCAGGGTACATCAATCTTGGTTTGAGGTTGTTTTTCTTTAGGGCTTTAGTCACTCCAAGCTCTTCTTGCTTTGAGGGTTTGTGTTGTGAAGTCTGCTGTGATTCTGATGGGCTTTCCTTTGTATGTGATTTGTTTCTTTTGTCTGCTTTTAGAATTTTGTTCTTCTTTTGGGTTTCTGGAATCTTAACAATTATATGCCTAGGTGTAGATTTTTATTTTTATCAAGGCTGGTTGGAGTCCTATGTGTCTCACTTATCTGTATGTCATCTTTTCCCCTGCTTGGGAAGTTTTCTGCCATCACATCTGTGAACGTTTTTTTTTTTTTTTTTTTTATGTCATCTTCACTCTCTCCTCTTTCTTCATTGACTCTGATCAGTCTTATGTTATTCTTCTCTGCATTTTCTAGCAGCTGCTGGATTGATTTCTCATTATCCCTTACTATTTTAAAGCGATTTTTCTTTTCCTGGTCACTAATTGCAATCTTATGTTCTATATCTGAAATTCTATCCTCACATTGACTCATTCTGCCATGCAACCTTTCAATGGAGTTTTTAATCTCCTGGAAATCTGTTTGCATCTGTTTTATGGATTCTGTTTGTTTCCTATGTTGGGATTCCATCATGTTCCTGAGCTCCTCTATTTTTTTAATCTGTGCCCTCTCTAGATTTATTAATTATGTCTTACACTATAGGCACAATATCTGGTGTTATCTGAGAAATTATTTTTTATTTCATTTTTTCCAGATCCTGTTTTGTTGCCAGTTCAGGGAGTCCAGGTGGTTGAGTATCAGATTGTTCCATCTCATTTCCCTTTGGAGTTGCTTTAGGTGATCTACAAGTCTGGTTTTGAGACTTGTTTATGTGCCTTCTCATTCAAAGGGTGTGTGCTGCTGTCATCTGAGTGTCTCACCTTCTTGGTGCTGTTGGTGGTGATAAGGCACCCTGGAAGGCTCCTCCTCAGTGCTGGGGGAAGCTGTGCTCCTTGATGGTGGGGGTTATGGTACAGTAGCCCAGAAGGCCCTTCCTCAATGCTGGGGGCTGCTTTGGTCCTTGATGCTGGGGGCAGTGGTACATTGAGGGCTGGGGATTTAGTTCAGAGTTTTCCGCCACTTGCCTCACAAGCACAAGTTTACAAGATTGATCCCCAGTACCTAAATAAATAAATAAAGGCAGGTGACTTGCAACATGTAAAGCAGCTAGAGATCTAATGTTCTTACTAATAAGGGATTTTTCTAAATTACTAAGAAAAAATTGACCACCCAATACAGAAATGGGCAAAGAATATGAACAGGCATTTCACAAAAATCATACATTCAAGTGGGCAGTGGATAACTTGAAACCCTGGGGGTAGGTAGGGGAGAGTAATAAAGCAGTAATGGCATAGTGATTACCTGTAAGAAGCAAAATAATCCAAGGTCATAGTACTTTGTTATGTAGGTGCACTAGGAACACACTTAGAGATTCAGTTACGTAAAATAGTCATTTATTCTCATCATGACTTGCCCATGGTTCCTCAGGAAAAGAAGCTTGGCTTGAGTATCCAACATTTTTCCCACTGTGACCTTTCTCACAACCTTCCCAACTTGGAAAAGAATTCTGCACTCCAAGACCAATTTTTTTCCCTTAGACTTGGCAGGGAGGAAGAATTTCCTTGGCCAACATCTTGAGGGCTATTTTCCAAATATTTCAAAATGAAGATTTTGAATAATAATAAATACATTGCCACTCTAATTTTTTAGTTTTTAAAATTTGTCTCTTTAAAAACATCAGATCCTTTTTGTCAAACAACATCTTATGCAGAACTGCAACACAATGTATAAAACATATAAGGTGGAATTTGGGTTTGGTAGAGAAGACCCTGGCCTTGTGTATCTGTTTCCTGTCCCTTGTGATGGTCTTTGTACTCCTCTGAGGCTTGCAACTCCCCTGAAGTACAAGGAAAAAACCATAACTTAGAAGAAAGACCAATTTCCAGTGGTGAGCACTGCGTTAAAGAGTACTGAGTGAGCTCTGTAAAGAACAGACTGTAATTCACTGTCATTAATTTTCTAAAAACAAGTAAATCTAAAGCACTGTCTGGATTGCTGTTTAAAATTGTTGCTTAGTATTTATAATAACTATAAGATGCTTTATAACTACTTACAGAGTTATCAAGGAGAAATAACCAACACCTAGCATTTTCATATTTTTATGAGTAATAGAGAAAAATAATTATGTGTGGACATCCTCATGGTAACATTTTTTATTAAATAGGAACAGTAAGATAAAACATGTCACTTTAAAAGTTCAAGTTTTGTCTCTGGGGTTGAAACACCAGGATATTTTAGGTTGTACTGAAGCTGAATAAAGAAGTACAATGAATTGTATGAAAATGACTTATAAATAGAGATGCAAAGAAAAGTTATAGGGGGAAAAGGGAGTACATCCTGTGAGTCCAGCAAACTTTGTGGTGAATAATGAATATCTGCATTAACTCAGACAAAGAAAGTAAAAAACACTATTTCAGTTTCAATTTACTGCTGAAGCAAGTAATTTGTGCACAAAACTATAAACAAGATAAGGATGTAGGCGCTTGCATGCAAGCATGTATGCAGGAAGGCAGATGCAGACTGGTGGACACAGATATCTCACTGAGGTGAAATTCAAATGTCTAGGTAACCTTTGGACACTAAAATGTTCCTCAGCTCATAGCAATATAATACTTGTGCTCACTTCCTGTTTACACTCTGCCTTGTCAGGCCCTAGAATATAGTATTTAAAAAAAAACACAAGAATTTTTCAACTCTGGAAGCTAAACCTCCCAAACCTAATATGTAGATTCTATACCTTAAAATTATTGGCGTGCCTATACCAGTACTGCCTCCCATATCTGAACCTGTGCTGCTAAGTAGGAGTTTTTCATTTATACCCTGAAGAGACTCATTGGTAGTTAGAAGCTTGTTGCCATGAGTAAATCAATAGGCATAATTTCAGCTGCTGATGGCCCAATGTCAAATATCGAACAGAAATAAGATTATCAGGAAAAGCTACCCTAGGATGACCTGGTATAAAAACAGTCAGCATTTCTATCCTCTTTAGAATGTTTTTCTAGCCCTTCTCGTCTCACAGAAAGTTTACATGAGGTTTCAGTGTACTACCAGTGTGGCTAAAACCATGTGAGTCTGACCCACTTGTAGTAGCTGTTGTGCTGGTCAAAAGCATGCATCCCTGATAAAATGGCCAGATGAAGTATTCAGATGTATTAGATCATTGCACATAACAACTAACGAGAAACAACTCCAGTGGAGTGATCCTCTTTGAATATGTTCACAATCTTTGAGAAACAACACAAACATCCTTTTAAGCTCTTAGGATTTCATTTACTTTGCTGACCTATCAATTTAGTCCTCTTCTGCGAGCCAAAGAAACATAATGACTCAGGAGAGAAATTGAACCCAGAGGTATTGCTGGAGACCATGGGGCTTCTGAAAAGTGGTTCTTAATGGAGCACTCTTGCATTTGGGAGAACATAATTCTTCCTTGGGTAGGTTAATTTAAAGCAATCTTGGAACACGAAAGCCCAAATAACACCCCATAGTCATTGCAACAATGCAAAATGCTTTGACATGTTTCCAAATGCCCCTAAGGATCTAGTAACACCTCCAGCAGAATGCTACTGAGAAATTCCTCATTTTAGGGAGCAAAAAGAGTATGTCTCAAAGTGCTCTAAAATTTGGGTGTTGACCCACAACAGTTATTTAGGAGCTATTAGTTCAGATGCCTGCTGGAATACAGCTGAGTATTAAGCTTTTGCTTTATAGAGTGTGTAAAATGTTTATTGTGTCCATTCTTCAGCTACGGCTTTCAGTTCAGTTTGCTTTGTTTTTATGACTGTTCATTTCAGTTGCCTTGAATATATGACTGACATTAAGTTTATTGGAATTACTGTCATTGTCATTTATATGCTATAAACACCAAATATGGTACTGCATTCTTCAGACTTTCTAGGATTCTAAACTCCTTGCTTTTGTGGCTTTACTCATTTGTATTAGAAAGTGTATGAATGAGGCTGTTCTTCTACATTGAGGCACAATTTTATTTTGCACATGTCTAAATTTCAGGTGTACTCTTTTTTTTCATTTAGTATACTGGTACAATTTGGGCATACATTTACAATACAGTTACATTCCTTATTGGGATCTTGTACCTTTACATGATGTATCTTGGTTTTTATTTTTTCCCCATTCCCCTGCTGTCCCTTCAGGCTCTCCATCCCTCCCTGTTTACAAAGACCCTGTTGCCATTATTTTCCTTTTCTCATATTTTTTCCTTTCCCTTCTTTGGTTTCCTCTACCCTTCCAAGTTCCCCTTCCCCTTTAGACCATTTCTTTCTATTTCACATGATCTATTATGCATTTTGGTCCTCATTTACACTTTCAGGTTCTCACACCAGAGAAAGTACTTTGTATTTAGACATGTGTGTCCTATTTATTTCCATTAAGACCCGAGTTTGATCCTCGGTACCAAAAAAAAAGGAGTATGACCTCAGTGTGCATCCATTTAGCTATAAATGTCTCTAGTTTCTCATTTTTTATGGCGGAGCAGTACTCCGTTTTATAAAAGAAACACATCTTTATCTGGTCTCCATTTGATGGATAATTGGGCTGATTCCAAGTTCTAGCTATTACAAACTGTGCAGCTATAAACATGGATGCACATATATCACTGTGGTATGATTTTTTAATTCTTTTGGGAAGATACCCAGCAGAGGAATAGCTGTGTGAAATGGGACTTCCAATCCTAGTTGTTTGAGGTATCTCCATATTAATTTCCACAGTGCTTGCTCCAGTCTGCAGTCTCACCAACAATGAAGAAGGGTTCCTTTCTCCCCACGACCACTCCAGTGTTTGTTATTGGTTGATTTCATGACAGCCATTCTTTCTGAGGTGAAGTAGAATCTCAGTGTTGTTTTCATCTGCATTTCTCCAAAGAACAGTTATGTTGAATATTTTTTCATATGTTTATTTACTGCTTTTAATTCTTTGTCTGAGAAATATCTGTTCAGTTCAGATGCCCATTTTTGAATTGGGTCATTATATTTGGGGGGAGTCTGATTTTTTTGAGTTCTTCGTATATTCTAGATAGTAGTCCTTTGAAGAACACCTGGTAAAAAATTTTCCCCAAATTGTAGGTTGTCTCTTAGCTCTGTTGGTGGTTTCTCTTGCAGTGCAGAAGCTTTTTCTTAAGATGAGATTCCAGTTGTTGATTCTTTGTGCTAGTTCTCATGCTTCTGAAGTTTTGTTCATAAAGTCCTTTCCTATGCCAATGGCTTCAAGAGTTCTACCTAACTTGTCTTGGAGCAAGTTTAGTATTTCTGTTTTAATATTTAGGTCTTTAATCCATTTCAATTTTAGTTTAGTGCATGGTGAAAGGTAGGGGTCTAGTTTTAATCTTTGCTAAGTTAAAATCCAGTTTCTTGAACACCATTTATTAAAGAGTCTATCTTTCCTCCAGTGAGGATGGTTGGCACCTTCATCAAAGATGAAGTAGCTGAGTATGTCTGTAGTTGTTTCTGCATCTTCTAATCTGTTCCACTGGTCCTCAGGTCTGTTTCTTTGCCAGTACCATGCTGTTTTTATCACAGTGGCTTTGCAGTAGAGTTGCAAGTTGGGAATTGTGATACTCCCTGCGATATCTCTATTGCCTAGAATTGCTTTTGCTATTCTAGGTCTCTTCTGGTTCTAAATGGAATTTTTGGATTGTTTTCTCTAGTTCTGTGAAATATGCTGTTGGAATTTGAATTGGGACTGCATTGATTCTGTATAGCAGTTTTGGAAGTATGGCCATTTTCACCGTATTAGTTCTTCCTACTCAGGAACAAAGGATGTCTTTCCATTTTCTTATATCCATTTTGATCTCTTTTCAGAATGCTGTAGTTCTCAATGTAGAGGTCTTTTGCTTCCTTTGTTAGATTGATTCCTAGATATTTTATTTTTTTGGATGCTATTGTGAAATGGATTCTTTCTCTAATTTCTCTTTCAGCGAGTCTGTTATTTGTGTACGAGAAGGCTATTGATTTTTGACTGTTGACCTTGTATCTAGCTACTCTACTGAATCTGTCAATTAAGCGCAGGAGTCTTTTAGCAGAGATTTTTGGGTCTTCTATGTAGAGTATCATATTGTCAGCAAATAATGACAGCTTAACTTCTTCCTTTCCTATCTTTATTCCTTTTATTTCTTTCTCTTGTCTAATTGCTGTGCCTAATGTTTCCAAAACTATATTGAACAAAAGTGGTGATAGTGGATATCCTTGTCTTGTTCCTGATTTTAGTGTGCAGGTTTTCAGTTTTTAACCATTTAGTATGATGTTGGCTGTTGGTGTTTCATAGATAGCCATTATGAAGTTGAGATAAAGACATTCTATTCCAATTTTCTATAGGATTTTTTAACATAAATAGGTGTTGGATTTTATTAAATGCTTTTTCTACATCTATTCAGATGATCATATGGTTTTTGGCCTTAACTCTGTTAATATATTGTACTACATTTATTGATTTATGTATGTTGAACCATCCTTGCATCCCTGAGATAAATCCTACTGGATCAGGGTGTATGATCTCAATGACCCTCTGTATTCTCTTTGCCAGTATCTTGTTGAGGATTTTTGCATCTATGTTGATTAGGGAGGTTGGCCTGTAGTTCTGTTTTTTGGTTGGGTCTTTCCCTGGCTTTGGAATCAAAGTAACACTTGCCTCCAGGAATGAATTTGGAAGTATTGCTTCACTTTCAATTTCATTGAAAAGTTTAAAGAGTAGTGGCAATAGTTCTTCTCTAAAAGTTTTGTAGAATTCAGCAGTGAAGCCATCAGGACCTGAGCTTTTCTTTGTTGGTAAATTTTTAATTCCATTTTCAATTTCACTGATTGTAACTGTGGTATTTAGAATTTTTATATCTTCTTCATTCAATTTTGGTAATTTGTAAATGTCTTCTGTGTTTTTCATTTTATTAGAGCATAGGTTCTCGAAGTAGGTTTCGATGATCCTCTGGATTTCTGCTTGATCTGTTGTGACTTCAACTTTTTTGTTCCTAATTGCATGTATTTGAGCCTTTTCTTTCCTTTTTTGATAAAGTTGGTTAAGGGTTTATCGATTTTATTTATTCTTTCAAAAAATCAACTCTTCGATACATTGTTTTTTTGTATTGTTCTCTTAGTCTCCTTTGCATTGCTTTCTGATCTGATCTTTATAATTTCCTCTCTTGCATGAGCTTTGGGTCTGTCATGTTTTTATTTTTCCAGGAGCTTGAGTTTCAGCATTAGGTTGTTTGTTTGAGCTCTGTTTTCCTAATATGGGCATTCACTGCTATGAATTTCCCTCATAGAAGTGCTTTCATTGTGTCCCATAGATTCCTGTATGTTGTATTGGCATTATAATTTAATTGTAGAAACTGCCTAATTTCTTCTATAATTTCCTCTCTGTCCCATTGGTTCTTCAGGAGTGTTATTTTATTTACATGTTTTTGTGGGGGGTTTTCATTTTCTTATGCTATTGATCTCCAATTTTATTGCACTTTGGTCTAATAATATACTGGGGGTAACTTCAATTCCTTTGCACTTACTTAAACATGTCCTGTGAACCATCATGTGGTCTATTTCAAAGAATGACCCATGTGCAGCTGAAAAGAATACATATTCTGATTTTGTGGGGTGGAATACTCTGTAGACATCTATTAAGTCCCTTTGTTCATAACCTTGGTACAGTTCTAGTATTTCCTTATTGATTTTTTGTCTAGATAATCTGTCCGTTTGTCACAGTGGGATATTGAGGTCCCCCTCTACAATTGTATTAGTGCTTATTTGATTTTTCATGTCCATTAATATTTGTTTTGCATAGTTGTGGGCATTTGTATTTGGTGAATATATATATTTATGATTGTCATCTCTTCCTCTTGGATTGTCCCCTTTACAAGGATGTAATGACCTTTGTCTCTCTTAATTAGTTTTGATTTGAAATTTACTTTGTCTGGAAATAAGATTGCTACTTGTGCTTTTTTCCAGATTCCTGTCACACGAAGAACTGTTTTCTATCCTTTTACTTTCAGTCTATGAGTTTCTTTTTGAACTAGGTGCATTTCTTGTATACAGCATATTGTTGGATTTTGCTTCTTAATCCATTGTGCCAGTCTGTTTGTTTTGATTGGTGAATTGAGGCCATTAACTTTGATGGTTATAAGTGATATGTATTGACTAATTTTTGTCATGTTATTTTCCTGTTGTTGGTTCTCTTTTATTTTTCTCTGTTTTCCTTTAATTTCTTGCCTTGCTTGATGATATTGCTCTGTTGGGCCTCATGGAGTTGTGACCTTTGTTATCTTTTTCTAGGTTATTATTTAGAATTGTTTGGAGTGCTGGTTTGGTATTCATGAAGTTTCTCAGGTGTTCTTTGTCATGGAAGCATCTTCTTTCCCCATCAATTTTGAAAGATAGTTGTTCAGGATACATCAGTCTAGGTTGGAGGTTGTTTGCTTTTAGGGCTTGAAATACCTCACTCCATGTTCTTCTTGACTTGAGGGTTCATACTGACAAGTCTACTGTGATTCTTATGGGCTTTCCTTTGCATGTGATTTGTTTCTTTTCCCTAACTACTTGTAGGATTTTGTTTTTCTGTGGGTTTTGGGGGATCTTGATTATTATATGTCTAGGTGCAGATTTTTTTTTTATCATGGTTAGTTTGAGTCCTGTATGCCTCATTCATCTGTATGTCAAATTCTTTTGCTCTGCTTGGGAAGTTTTCTGTCATTAATTCTGTGAACAGTTTTTTTATGTCATTTGTACTTTCTCCTGCTCTTTTATGGACTCCTGTCAGTCTTATATTCTTCTTCTTTGAATCGTTTAGGAGCTGTTGGATTGATTTCTCATGGTCCCTTACCAGTTTTAAGAGATCTCTCTTTTCATGGTCACTGACTTCCATCCTGTCTTCTATATCTGATATTTTGTCTTCAAATTGGCTCAGTCTGCTATGCATGCTCTCAATAGAGTTTTTAATCTCCTGGATATCTGTTTGAATCTTTTTTTTTGGATTTCATTTCTTTCCTATGTTGGGTATTCATGGTTTCCTTCATGGTCCTGAACTCATCTATTTGTTTTTATCTGTTTCTGTTCTAGAGTCTAATAATGTCTTTCATTCTCCTCACCTTTACAGTAGTTATCTGGGAAATTATTTCTGTTTTGAATTTTTCTAGAACCTCATTCATCTGTTTTGTTACTTCCTGTGCTATCAGTTCAGGGAATCTAGATGGTTGATTATCAGACTTTTCCACCTCATTTCCCCCAGAATTTGCCTTTGGTGGGATGGAAGTCTGGGTTTGTGCCTTGCTTAAATGTCTTCTCATTTTTGTTTTTGGTACTATCCTTAGTTTAATTCCTGGGTTGATACTTCAGTATTGCTTATTGTAAGTATCTTTGTTGCTTTATTTAGAACCCTTATGGAATGATTGCTTCTCAGAGGTGTCTTCCATATATAGCTGATCTTTAGGTTTTGAGTCTCTAATGACTCTAAGGCTATCTCATTTTCATTATACCAGGAAGGACAACTGATTAGATCAGTCACAACTTCTTAGCCTAAGTGATACAATCAGCAACACCACAACATCAAGCACAGCTTAGAAAATGAAAATTTGTGGTAGTTATTAATCTATCACCTTTAACTGTGCATTAAGTCAAAATCAATGACCATCCCAATATATGTTTATAGTGAATAAACTCCAATATAGCAAATTTACCCTTCAGGATGGGGATTTAGAAGGAGTTGGGGAGGAACAGATAGATAGGGAGAAGGATAGGGAGAAGTTAGCAGTGTGGCCAAAGGACATATGAAAATCGTGCAAACTCTAGGAAATTGTTGAAGACAAGAGGAAAAGACACAATGAAAGAATAAATACGAGAATAGAACAACTGAACAGCAATAGTGAGGCTAGAAACTATTTACTTTCCTTTAAAACTAATGACAATCAAGAGAAGGAAAAAGAGAAGAAAAGAAAAAGAAAGAAGAAATCCAAAGTGTGCAGATATAAGTCAATGAGTCCCAGTAAGCCTTTCCAGACCCATGAGATTCAGGCAGATTTCCAGCTACAAGTCCCAAGTTGAGCTCCATGTTATGCTGCAGGGTTGAACTCTGCAAAGTTCTACTGCAGATTCCAGCTACCCTTCCCCTTAAGATAGTCCAGGTTCTGATGGGAGGTGATTATCCCTCCAACTTACCAAGTATAGTGGTCTGGTGTGCCTTTATTGCAGAGATTCTCTTCAGTTTTCCAGTGGGCTTCAATTTTCATAAAGGAGCCTGAGAGAGGCCCTCTTTCTGTTATTCACTTCTCCTCTATCTTCTGCAGCTCAGAACAATGGCCTTTATGATCCCCTGTGCCTCTGCAGTGTGTGCAGTGTGAGACCAGGTATCTATGCAGCCAGAAGGCCGGGGGTGGGGGGTGCTGGACTGGTGCTGCAGGCTCGTTGCTCAGAGGCAGAGAGGGGGCAGGACTTGGCGGTTGCCCCAGCTCCACTTGGCTGAGGACCTCAGTGTTCCACTTGCTTGTCACTCGGAAGCGAGGTCTCAGATGTACTCTTTGAGGAAGATAAGGTTAAAAATTCATATTTGTATATGGCATGTCCAGCCCAAATGTAGATGACTTTTTCATGTTCTGCAAAGCTGAATTGATCTCTTATATTCATATGATTTCATGGGCTGTAGACCATCAATTTTACATAATTAAAGCTTGAGAGACTTACACTGACACATCTCTAAATTATGGGGAAAGAAATCTGAGGAAATAAGTAAGGGTTGTGCAAAGGAGTAAGACAAGAATTAAACAAGTAAGGAATGGCAGAAAATGTATTGAAAAAAAAATTTATCGTTAAAGCAATCAAAACAAAGGGATGCATTATGTCCTCGGCCATGGGTAAGGGTTTTGAAATCTTTATCAGGTTTCATGACTAACAAAAAAATTGGCTGAAACCTTCTTTGAAGGTCACTGACTTATCCATTTTTTGCAAAATTTACCTGAGCAATCCAAGATAAGATTTCCATTTAGTGGTCCTCTGCTCCTTCAAAAAAATTTTTTGCAGTTTCCAACAGCAGTTTATTTTTTTTAATAAATAATTTTAGTGATACATTGTAGATATACATAATGATCACATTCATCTTAGGGAATTTTTACCTGTACATGATATATCTTGATTCTTCTTTTTCTCCCATTCCTCTCTCTTCAGCCCCTCTTCCTCTCCTTATTTACAAAAGCTTTGTTTCCAGTTTTTCCTTCTATTATCTTTTTTCCTTTTCCCTTCTTCCCTTTCCTCCTCTCCTACCCCTCGTTCCCCTTCTCATTTGAACATTTTCTTCCTATTTCACAGTATCTATTATTATACATTTTGCTCCTTATTTACCCTTTTGATTTCTCACACCAGAGAAACCAGATGACATTTGAACATGTGTTTCAGATTTATTTCACTTAAGAGTATTGTCTCAAGTTGCATCCATTTACCTAGAAATAGGTAAGTTTATCCTTAAGTTTATCCTTCTTTATGGAAGAGTAGCACTCCATTGTACTAAAAAAAAAAACCCCACACTTTTATTTGTTTATTGATTGACTGCTCCTTTAAAATTGCTTTCCCTGTCCAGAAAACCTCTCACCTCCCACTTCAGCATTGCCTCTCCCAAAGTCCTGTCTAAAGAACATCATTCTCCAGTGTTTCCCAAATTTATAACATAATAGGAAGCATTTGATTTACCTCATAAATATACAGAATACCAGGCCTATCCCATAAAAACTGCAGTTCACCTGCTCTCATTGGAGCTTGGATCCAAATGTCTATTTGTAGGTACATTTAAAAACAGTAATGCTGTTCTTCAACCTTCTTTTGATAAAAGTACAAATGTGAGGAAAGCACAAGTTGACTTCACAATCCTAAAGTTGAACTCTTGAATTTTGAGTATATGATCTTTTCATGCATCAAAACCTCTTTTCTTTTCGAAATTCATTTATTCACCTTAAAGTTACATTCAGGTAAAATCCACCTTTTAATGTGTAGCTATGTGAATTTCAACAATTGCATGGTGCTACCCACTGCTAAGGTCTTATGTTAGACTCTGAGACCTGTAATAGCTTTTAATAGAATTCATAGTCCAGTGGTACCATATGGAAAAAAATTCATCACCCTCACCCCAGTTTTCCAGAGTTGCATCTTTGTGGTCAACCCCTCTCTTTGGCCTTAGCCTCTGGAAACCACTCATCTATTCTCTATCTATATGGTTTCTGTTTTCCAGAATGACACATATATGGAATCATATAGTAAGTAGCTTTTTAGATCTGGATTCTTTGATTTGCCATAATATATTGGAGATTCATTCATGTTGCATCAGTAATTTATTCCCATTTACTGGTGAGTCCATTGTATACATGATACCACAGTTTGTTTATCCACTTTGTAGTGAAAGTACATTTGTGTTTTGAGTAAAATTGATGTAAACATTCATATTTCTTTTGTTGTTAAGGCTTGTACAACCAAAATACCTATTGAAAGAAAGAAGAGAAACAACATATTGAATAATGTCACTTAGTTCGAAATTTTTAAGACAAATGTTCTAAATTCTTCATTGATATAGCGGGTTAAACTATATAATAGAATCCTTCCTACACAGAACAATGGAAGAATCAACTTTCTCTTTTCACTTGTCAAGTAGGTATCAATGAAAGACAGCATTTTTCTGTCACTTATTATTCCAAAAGGAAAATATGTAACGATGAAATGACAGAGAAGTAGGATTATTTTACCTAAAACTAAGTCAGGAAAGAAAAAAATGCAAAGTGAAGAAGTTTAGATGTTACCTGTGTCCAAACTAAGAAGACTATGACCCCTCCGCCCCTTTGAAGGAGCCAATGCTATAAGGAATGTGGATTTGCTGCAGCACTGATTCTGGCAACTACTGGTTTCTTCCTCCATGGGGGTGGAAATTCCTGTCTGACACATGATAACCAAAATAGATTTCAGGACTCAGGACAAAAGCAAGCTGTTTTGAGAAAACAAATGTTTGGTGTATAGGAAGTCTCATTTTGGATAAGGAATAAATTACTCAGATTTATTTGGAAATACAAAGGAACAGCTTCTTTGGTGAGCTGGTAAATTTTCAAATATCACATAAGATATTCATTTACTACATTTTAAAGATGTGAAGCTAACCATTACCACACACCCCAAAAAACTTTTTATATGACTAAAGAAAACACTTTCTCCTTTGTACTGTGGTCATAAAGAAATGCTTTGTCTTAATAACTATTCATTTAGCATCAGCCTCCTGAAGCACAAGGAGTTTGCAAACTGGAAAATATATATGTAGATGCCTAATTCAAAATCCTTTTTAAGGGCCAGGGGTTAGCTCAGTGGTGCCGCTGCCTGCCTCCCAAGCAAAAGGTCCAGAGTTCGATTCCCAGTACCAAAAAAAAAAAAAATCCTTTTTAAATCTACATGTGAATTGCATGTGTAAAGGAAAATCCAGTTAATATTTAGATTCAGAAAAAACCCAGATATAACCAGATAGAAATCTAGTTAAAATATAAAATATTCGTTAAGATTTTAGGAAGTTCTTATTGAGCCATATTATTGAGCTCTTTTATCATCACAAACAGATGGAATCCATTTTTGCACTGAAGAATATACTTTTTTTTTTCAATTGAAGCTGAAGGGAAAACAGAGATGTAAATCGATATTTCAGATTTTGTGATCCAATATGGGTATTTGGAGGACTTTAAACTCATTAACTCATAAAAAGGCAACCATAATGTTTTATGGTTTATGTAGACAATGCCAGAGAAATTAAAGAACAAATAAAGGAGTGCCATACTTTCTTACAAGTCTTGTTTACCACGTCCGCAAAATTGAGCCTTCAAGATTGGCTGTACATTCTCTCTAGGTTAGCTTTCCTCAGATAATTGACCATTCTGTCTCTTGAGGACTCTGAATAAGGGTTAACTGTGTGCTTCATAGGCTGGTATAGCATGTGAAGATCCATCAAAAATCTGAGATTTATTTCAGTATGCTACTGGTTCTCTTGGACTGGATTTCTTCCATTTAAGTAATTCTGGCTCTTAATGCTGTTCATTCCTAAATTCTAGTTCCTATCTTTATGCACAGTGCATCTCTACCAGGCCTCAGAATCAGAGATGTCTCCTATTAGAATAAGAAGATAAGGATTTAATGGGAAAAAGAGTTTATTTAAATTTCATAAACAGTTTGGGTTGAGTACCAGGTATCAAGTGGGAGCATTTCATGTCAACATTTTCCATAAACTGTATTTTAATATCTTACTCAGAACCCTTTTTAAAATAATATAGAGTGTGAAGCATATTTGGAATCCACATTATTTGGGGGGAAAGTAAAAAGCAATTTGTCTTTTGTGATTGTTTCAGAAGAATTGTGTTGAAAGAAAGCCGCACTGGCAATCTCAACCCATCTGTGGCTCTTCACGCTCTGTTGGAGAAGAGTTAAGTCCTTTATCATTTCCGGGCTCGATTCTGAATTTCTGAGAGAAGCCCAATAAGCATAATTTTTTGTGCACTTTGTCCTTTGTAGGGGTAGTTTTATATATCATGATATATTTTTTTCCAATTAGATCAGAGGGAAGGTAAATGATGGTCCACAGTCAAATCTAGGTTGTTGCTTATTTGATTCTATACAGCCTAGGAGTTAGGAATGGGTTTTACATTCTTAAATGACTGAAAGACAATAAAAAGCAATATAATATATCATGACATGTAAAAGTTATTCATTGAATTTCATTGTCTGTAAGAAAGTTGCATTAGAACACAGCCATCCTCATTTGTTTATATGTTGTCTATTCCTGCTTTCAAGTTATAATGACAGAGTTGAGTATTTGCCCCAGAGAGTTCATTGCTTGCAAAGTCTAAAATACTTGCTATCTGACCTTTTATAGGAAAGAAGTTTGTCACCCTCATCTATAACAGGTACAATTCAAGGGTAACATCTGAACCAGACCCCACAATCTCTTTTATATTTAATTGCTTAATCATGAATTGGAATGGGTGGTTCCATTATGTCTGAATTCTCTTCTGGGAACTACAAAAGTGGACAAAGATGCATGAAGCTTAGTGTAGATAAAGAGAAATTAAACACAAAATTTCAAATTACATTTTGTATAGATTAAAAATCTTATAATTTTTGCATTTTGTATGGGGAAGAAATTATTTGAAAATATCTAATTGCAATAAAAATTTTCAGTTTACTCTCCATATATTTAATCTACCTGCTTATGCTGTGCTCTATCCAAAAGATCTGCAAATCATTATGAATTTAGCCTCTCACCACCCAAATAATCTTTGCTACCTTGGGAGAAATTGAATGTGAATTAATGAAACTGAAATTGAGGAAACTGCCCAAAATCTAGAGTTTGAGAAACATAAATTTGTACATGCTTTAGAAAATGATTTAGCAAAAACACTAATCTCTTAGCTTTTATTAGAAATTCTAAATATCCTTGCTATCTTGACAGACAGTAGAAGCTTATGTAGTCTTTGTCTTTCTTATTTGCCACAGAAGAATCACTTCATTTAATTATAGGTTTGTTTTCTTAGCCAACTAGCATGTTGCTCTACCCCATAATTTATAGGTGAAAAATGTGACTATCGCCACTGTAGCAACTGATGGGACAGAGATATGTAAAGGCCCTGCAGTCTAGAATATTTGAAACCATTTACTATTATAATCTCTGGACTAGGCTTTGAAGAACTAACTGGTTTAGAGTTTTCATGAGTGGGTCCGTGATTTCAATAAAACGCTATTATAACTGAAGCAGATTCAACATAGGACAATTGAGAAAAATTTAGGTCACTTAGAGTGGTATCCTGTGGTGGTGTGGTGGAATGCAAAAGCACTATTCCAAATGGCATGGAAATCATGTCAGTAAGCAGAAATAAGTATGTAAATAACATCAAGATCCATGGATAAAATAATATCCACCCTAAAGGAAAGCAGCACTCCTCAAAGTATAGTTACAGCCTCATGCACATCCATGAGCATTTTGTTTTATATATATATACATATATATGTGTATATATATGAAATATATATATATGAAAAATATGGAAAAATAAAAAATATGGAAAGCCAAAGTCACTGTTTAAAAATTTTTAGAGCAACTTACCAGATTGATTTTAATGTTGAATATAAGACTAAAAAAAGTAAGTTTGTGTGTTTGTCTTTCATTTTTTTCTTCTAGTAATTAATTTTTACTATATTTCACAAAAGTATTAGTCTGTATTGCATTGAAAAAGTAAACCTGGGCCTTCCCCACAGATAATTTGAGAAATACTTTGTATACTGAAACAATAATGTTCTTGTTAACATTAACTATGTAACATATTCTTCAAAAGAAATCCCATTTTATGGACATTACCTTTTTATTTTCATCAACAGCTGTGATGTTGCCTTGACAGTTGCTTTATCAAATTGCTGTGTTACTAGAGAGAGTCATTTTAGTTTTTCTCTGGTTTAAGAAACTTAAAATGTCCAGTGCTATTATGTGCTGCAGCAGTATGACAACAAAATTCTGTTTAAATGACTAAATCATTGCTGGAATATAATTTAAGGGGGGAAAACAGAAATGTGTAGTTAAATCGCTGTGCAACCAAATAGAAATGTCAGGATCTTCCACCACTTAAGATGCAAAAACCAGTGCACTGAGGCACAAGAAAAGAATTTGATTTACAATTTGAAGGAAAACCAGCAGTAAAATAATTGAGAACTGGAAAGCAATCTCACTCCTGCCAAATTGCTTTCCACTATGCATGCTTCATTTAGGGCCAATATTCAGATACTTACATTTAGTTTGTGCATATTTTCTTTCCCCTGTAAATATTCCAGCCTGTCAGATTACGACTGTTCCTCTGCTGTGATCAGCAAAAGAGAATATCCACATTGCACAGCATTGGATTATACCTACAGCTTTACAAATAGAAAGTGGTTGATTTGTTAAAGCGTAAAGGTAATAAACTGGCTGCTAATGGGAACATTCTTAGTCCCTAAATTGCAAATTCATAGTTTCATTTTAAATAAGTTTTAATTTGAGTTTATGGGAATAGGGCATGTGGAAGAATATTTCAAATTGTAAAGGATTGGGAACATATTCATTAACAAATATTTAATAATGGCAATAATTTTACTCCCATTACATCAATAATAATTTGTGATAAAGATTTGATAAGTATCACCCTTGAGGTTTCTCACTGATTTTTTTCCCATGAAACGCTGTATAAAGTAGATCCTGCCCTTTTTGCCTAACTCCCTCCAGGAACTAATCCCTGTAGTTTGTGGATACATTCATAAAATATCTGTTGTATTATCAACCCCCTTTTTAACTACTTCTCTGAATCATACAGATATTTAGATATTTCTTTATAATATTGGAAAACAGTGATGAAATTTGGCTTAAAAGTTTGGTTCTTGTGCTATGTGTTTTTCCCATAGAATCACAATTTTGTGCCTTACTCAAGGGCAAGGGTCTATATAATCAAAATATCTTTATATGAAAACATCTGAAGTCTTTTGTTACAAAGCAAGGTGACTTTGCTAAATAAAATGTTTTGTTATTGTAGTCAAAGTGTAGTCTATTTTGCAAAATTTAGGTACTAAAATTAGCAAGTAAGCATTGTTAAAATTACCCTTGGACATCTTTTGAAAGGGCTCTGTGGCAAACATTCAACACATCATCTCTCCAGAGATCTAAAACTGGATTTTCCCATCATCTTCAGAACAGATCAAGATTTTGTTGAGTGTCAGATGAAGTAGACTGCCCTGCTTTGGCCTTGTGGGGGAATAGTATCTAAGCAGACAGATATATTGAAAGATCAGAGTATATGGGATGCTGTATTGTGAGAGTTAAGTTCATAGGTGCTGAGACTTTTGCCTCTCATTTAGAAGCACATTCTCCCTGGGGTTGTTAATATATGCATTATGACTTCTAGATGGACCAAATCTCATCTTTCTGAAACACGTAAAGATTGTTCATGATGTTCCTTTCCCACATACATATGTAGGACACACCCTAAAGGTTTTCAGAGAGTTGAAATAAAATTCAAATGGAAAATTTTGCTTATATTTTCAACCCGGGAGGAATGTGCTCTTAATTTTTTAACTTGGTATTTCCAAAGTTAACTTTGATGTTTGAGAAGTCTATAGTCTAGCTTTTGGGTGGTCTTACTATTGATTTGAAAATGGAGTGATTTTCCATGTGGTTCTTAAAATGGAACAATTTCTTTACACATTAAACTTTTAGAAAAATTTTTACATTTAGATTATCAGGGCCAATATATTTTGTGTCAGCTACAAATCCTTCTGCATAAAATATAGGCTTCCTGGCCACGGATTTAGATCAGTGGTGCTGCCCCCTGCCTTATAAGCACAAGCACAGGTCCCGAGTTCAATCCCCGGTACCTCCCCCCAAAAGAAAAAGCTTCTGCATAGTAAGATAAAATATAGGCTTCCTAATTTTATTATCACCTTTACCCCTTTTAGTAAAAGGCAGAGTGTTCATATTTTGCTTATGCAGGTAATATCAAACTTTCATTTCTTCTAAGGTCTTTGCTTCAGCCATATATTTTAAAAGCACAATAATTGACAGAAAAAAATATAGATTCCTATTAAAAAGCTAATAACTGCACATGATAGTCATGTTGTCTTTTCCTTGTTACACAACTTCATGATGCTCTTCCTCCCATCTATGATGAAGTAAAAAGATTAAGATGTGTTATGTACATGTACCATCTCCCTATGATAAATGTAATCATTATGTATGCAAACATGTACTAATAAAAATAAACATTTTAAATTTTTTTTTCTTTATTCAAAATGCCCTGAGATGTTTTATAGTTAAGAAAAATTTAGGAATGTAACATTTAATACCTTTGAGACTGTGACCCCTGAGCCCATATAATTTGATTTTTAGGAGTAGCATTGCATAATGATTTAGATTTCAGGCCTGAGTGTAGAGTGAGACTGCCTGGGATAAGGGATATTTATTTAACCTCCATGGACCTTAGTGTCTTCCTCTATAAATGAGCATATTAGTATAAATCTGTAATAATAAGCAGTATGTCTAAAATAGCCGAATCATTATCTATATGCTGTAAGTTCACATAAATTATAATAATTATTATAGTGTCAGCCTTGTGCACATAAGAATGGGCTGTCTACAGGAGAATGGCTGATTAAAATGTGCTTTGATGTTCTGATGTTTCACCTCCCTTTCTTTTCTCCTTGCAGGTAGCCCCAGCCATTAAGGAGAGGATGATGAAGAAGGGAAGCCTCATGCTAGGCTACCAGCCCCACCGGGGAAAGGTTAACTTCTTCCGTCAGGTGGTAATTAATCCTCAAGTAAGCCGGGAGGACATGGACTTCCTCTTGGATGAGATAGACCTTCTGGGTAGAGACATGTAGCTGTGGCTTTTGGTCCCTCAGAGGCATGGATCCTGTCCTGAGCAGGGCATCTGGAGACACATAGTAGATGATAGCCCTTCTGATGAGAAATAGGAAATGCTCCAGACCAGGCATTGCAGAATCAAATTGCTAAGCAAATGATGATAAAGTCTCTTGTTGCCTAGGCACTGATGTTGCTATAAAGGAGGCAGCTTTAAAAGGAATGAGTTTCTCAAGGATTGTCTCTGGACATAGCCATGAAGAGAGTTTAGTAAATGCCATGTGGATCTTGGGTTCTAATCTTACACTGCCTTAAAGAACATAAATTAACAGTTCAAAACAATGATTCTTAAAGAATGGTTCTTGTACTAGCAGAATCAACATCACCTGGAAACTTTTTTTAAAATGCAGATTCTGAAGCCTCACTTCAGACAAACTGAAGCAGAAACTGCATGTGTGGCTCAGTGTTCTGTGTTTTAACAAGCCCTCCAAGTGATTTCGATGCATCATATAATCTGAGAAGTATGGGTTTTTAAAAATTCTTATATTGATTGGTTAATCAGTCTGATATTTTGCCAGCAAAAGGATATCAGTAGCCCTTGAGCCACTCTTTGAAAATTACAGCAGTAGACTTTGTAGTACAAATTTTAAGGGCATCAGGAGCATGTCAAAACTAGTTTTAAGATAAAATATATATATATATATATATATGTGATGTTTGCTTTATAAGGACATATATGTCTTATGCAAGCTGAATGTTTATTTTCAAAAGTTAAAATTAACTTGTCTATTTTAATTTACCTGAATTAGAGATGAAGATAAAAAAACAAACACATTGAAGTATGGCCTTTTCAGTCAGTGAGCAATGATCCTAATTCACTTCCCCAAATCATTTGCATCATTAGTTGGGAGTAGACATTAAGTATATATACATGTGTGTGTCTGAGTCCTTCTTTTAGCTTTAGGAGCCCACTTCTGCCTTCCTCTTTGCCTTGTAGGGAATAACCAGAATGAAGTCTAGGGTTGTACAACGTTCCCATTTCCAAACTTTAACATATCAGGGTAGACTTTTAACTGGTTTACAATAGATGGGGAATCTAGGAATCAGAGGCCTTTCAGTGGAAATGCCTTCATTTCTTCTGAGAGTGAATACTTATAATTCTCTGATCCTGTTCCTAGATTTCTAGGAAAGTTTTATTTGACTAATAAGTGGATGGAATGCAGAGATGTGGGTGTAGAGTTAAAGATCTGCATTGGGAAATAAAGGTTTGAAAGTTGCTCACAATGACCTTTTCCTACTTCATTATTAACTTGTGTCATTTAAATTCTGAAAAGCAAATGTGTACTGTTCTAGTTTTATTGTATATTTTCATTTTAGTGTGCATGGTTTCCCAAGATCTCCATTATTCAAAGAATGTTCTGATCTTTGTTCTGAATTACTTTGAATCTCTGCTGATCACTATTTATGTATGTGTATTGTGTGTTTCTCTCAAAAATGTCTACATAAAATGTTCCTGCAATTAACGCTTGCAATAATTTGGACTTCATGAAATAAAAAGCAGTATTAGTGCATTTTGTGTTGCTGACCCTTCTTTTCCTGTCATCTCCTTTTTACTTCATTGTACCAATACATTTTAGAAGTTCACTGGACTCAGTCAGTATCTCAGTTTAACAATTAAGGAAATAAGTTGCAAGCTTTCTGGTTTTCAGTTAACATCTTAAAAAAAGGAAAAAGCAGATATAAAGAAGTATAGATTTGTCCTGTACATAGTCTTTCTTCTACCGGGCAATCCTAGTAGAAATGTGATTGTTGTAGCTCAACTTCTGCTGTGCCGTTTTATGAGAGATGGCAGTACCTTGATCAATGGAAGAAAAAAAACTGCTACCAGATACAATGAAAAGTACGGATTTTTTCTCAAAATGTTCAGACTACAATCAGCCATTTGAATAAATGGTTACAAAAGACGCTTACTTGACAAAAAAGTGAGTATAATCCTGTCATTCATTCATTCACTTAAATATTTGTAGTTTGCCTCTTATGTTCTGGGCAACTATCCAAATGCTACAGATATGCAGTGAATAAAATATAAGACAGAGGTTTTGCTCTTCTCAAACTTTTATTTCAGTGGAGGTAGGCAATTAGTGCATATGATAAGTGAAATGGAGGTAAGTATTTTGAAAACTTAAAAGGACTAAAGGAATAGAGTGTGGAAGTGAGAGGGCTGGGGTGACGTGCCATCAGAAAGTTGTTGAGGCATCACTTGAGTGGAGACTTTAAAGAGTGAGGGGGAGAATCATGCAAGTGGCTTGGGAAAGGTGTTCCAGATGGAGGGCATAGTAAGTTAGAGGCCTGAGAAGTTGCTTCATAATATGTAGAAGGACTGGCACGGAGCTCACTGTGACTGAAACAGGGAATGATGGGGTCAGTGGTAGGTGATAGGTGGAAGAAACATTGGGAGTCAGTTACACAGGGTTCTATAGGTGGAAACCTAGAATTACATGTGAGCACATTAGAAAAGTTGAACAATGTATTGATGTAACTTAAATTTTTAGAAGGAACATGCTGATTAATGTTTTTAGAATATAGTGTATGTATGTAAGAGTAGACTTTGGAAGACCAAACAGGAAACATGTGAAACAGTGAATGATGACTGTTTGTGCTACAGTTGTAATAGAGAAGGGGTCTGATTTCAGAGGCAATTAAACATAGAGTTGATAGGGTTGGCTGGTAGAGTGCAATGTTGAAAGAGAAGTGAGGAATTAAAGATAGTTCCATAGACTTCTGGCCTGGGCAACTATTAGAAAGGAGTTGTCACTGAAATAAGGACTGATTGCAAGAATAATTTGACCTGGATTTTGTTCCTATGCAATTTGTAAATCAGCTAACTCCCTATGTTTTATAAGTGATTATTTCTGGGTCTCAACTTCAGAGGAGAGGTTAAAGCTGAAGATATAAATTTAAGATCCAGCATCAGAATGAAAGATGCTAGTTCAAGCTATAGGATCAGATGAGATTAGATAAACAGTGTGTAGATAAAATGGACAGATAGGCAAAGGACTGAGCCCTGGTACACCAGCTCACAATGAGAAGGAGCTCACAGAGTCCTCTGAGAAGAAGCCTCCACTGACACCAAAGGAGAACCAAGAGAGTGGTTTCAAAGGGTCAAGTAATGAAACATTTTTTTCAGGAAGAAGTAGGTAATCAACAATTTCAAAGCTGTTGAGTATACAGGTTAGATAGCAAGGGACCACTGAACACCATGAAAGATTCAAGCTTGTGGCTTGAATTTTGAGGGAGAACACATCACACACACTGAGAGACCCACAGGATCTTCCTGGAGAGAATCCCCCAATGTGCTCAAGAAAATTGAAGTCTCAACCTTCCACCATTCCTCACTGGCATCTAAGATTCTACTGGTTTGGAGGCAGTTGAAATCATTGATGCTATTTTGTGAACAATACTTTTCTGTTAAGAAAGAACT
Organism: Heterocephalus glaber; assembly: GCF_000247695.1. The sequence goes on along the minus strand of NW_004624788.1, from coordinate 8,575,913 downwards.
CAGCCAAGGGGCAGAGCCACCCCCAACACCAAGGAGGTAAGCCATACACACATCAGCAGCACACCCTGTCCTTGCATGAGAAGACACATAAACAAGTCTCAAAACCAGGCTCCCAGATCACCTAAAGCAACCCCAAAGGGAAATGAGATGGAACAATCTGATACTCAATCCCCCGGACTCCCTGAACTGGCAACAAAACAAGATCTGGAAAAAATGAAATCAGAAGTAATTTCTCAGATTACAGCAGAGATTGTGCCCATAGTGCAAGACATGATTAATAAATATAGAGAGGGCACAGATAAAAAAAATAGAGGAGCTAAGGAGCATTTGGAATCCCAACATAGGAAACAAATGGAATCCATCAGACGGATGCAAACAGATTTCAAGGAGATTAAGAACTCCATTGAAAGTTTACACAGCAGAATGAGCCAATGTGAGGACACAATTTCAGATATAGAACATAAGATTGCAATTAGTGATGAGGAAAAGAAAAAATGCTTTAAAATAGTAAGGAACCATGAGAAGTCAATCCAGTAGCTGCTAGATGATGCAAAGAAGAATAACAAAAGACTGATCAGAGTCAATGAAGAAGCAGGAGAGAGTACAAATGACATTAAAAAAAAAAAACTGTTCACAGAAGTGATGGCAGAAAACTTCCCAAGCAGGGGAAAAGAACTTGACATACAGATAAGTGAGGCATATAGGACTCCAACTAGCCTTGATAAAAAAAAATAATCTACACACAGGCATGTAATAGTTAAAATTCCAAAAACAATTTCAAAGCTGTGGTTGAGTCAATAAGAACTGTGATTTACTTTAAAATTGGCAGTGTGAAGGCCATATATTTGTTGAAATTTTATTTGCTAAAAGCAAACATTTAGAACATAATTTTCAATATTTCTTTTTAGCAATTATCAGAATTTAATCCAATCAAAAGACTTTCAAATTCTTCTGTCATTTGATCTTTAACAAGAGTTCTGTATTAGAAAAGGATCTGGTAGTAGATAGTGATTTAAACATAATAAAGTATCAATAACTTTGGGGTTGGGGTATATCTCAATGTTGGAGAGAATGCTTAGTATGTACAAGGCTCTAGATTCAATACCCAGCATTCTCCACCTCCAAAATGAAAAAGTATCATCACATGGCTAATTGGGTCAGATAAGATCAGGTTTAACAGCATATGATGGAACACTCAAAAAACTGAGGCTTTAGTGGTGTTTAGACTTTTTATTCAAAAGAAGTCCCACCTTAGACAACCCAGGGATGATATCTTACATTTGGTTAATCAATAAGAGATTAGGACTTGAGATCAAGCAGCCTATTTGGTGATCCCAGGAAACACAGTTCAGTGGTTGGTGAAGTGAATCAAGGAAAGGAAACCAGGAGTGTGAACATTAGTGAGTATAGTAATGCTGTGAGCAACTTAGACTCAGTCTTGCTGGTAACATCTGAAAAAAGGTATAGAACATAGTTGAGAGGTGTCCTATCTGAGGCTAAGGAAGATGGAGTGTTAACCCATTCCCAGATAAAATGGTTGAGGGCTGGTTTCAGGGTCAGTAACTTCCTGCCAATCTTGACCATACTTTCATGGATTTGAGACATCTTTGGGCAGTGAGTACAGAATGTACCTAAAACATTGAGCAGGACTGGTGATTGCTGAGAAATTGTGCAAGAACCACTGACAGCTTTTGAAACAGTAGAAAAGGAGCCCCGCCCCAACACTACCACCTCCAAATGCCAATTGCCATATTCCTCTTCAGGCAAGACTAGAAACTATGCCTTTTCAATTTTTCTATGTGTTGTTTGATTTTGTTGTTGTTGTTTAGTTTTGTTTCCTTAAATTCATTTATTGGTACATTTTAAGTATGCAATATGTTTATGTTTATCATTGGGAACTTGCACCTGTACATGATGTATCTTGCTTCTTATTTTTTCCCCATTCGCCTGCCCTTGCTTCATTCCCTCCACCCTTCCCTATTTACAAAGACTTTGTTTCCATTTCTTCCTTTTCTCATATTTTTTCCTTTCCCTTCTTCCCTTTCCCATACCCCTCCCACTTCCCCTACACCTTTGGATCTTTTCTTCCTATTTCACATTATCAATTATAAATTTTAATCCTCATTTACACTTTCAGTTTCTCACACCAGAGAAACTATTCAGTATTTACATGCGTGTCCTATTTATTTCACTTAAGAGTATGGCCTCAATGTACATCCATTTACCTATAAATGTCACTAGTTTGTCATTCTGTATGGCTGAGTAGTACTACATTTTATTAAAAAAGAAAACCACATCTTCTTTATCCAGTCTCCAGTTGATGGGCAATTGGGCTCTTTCCAACCTTTAGCTATTACAAACTGATCTGCTATACACACACGTGTGCATATATCACTGTGGTATGATTCTTTTAATTCTTTTGGGAAGATACCCAGTAGAGGAATAGATGGGTCAAAAGGGACCTCTAGTCCTAGTTCTCTGAGGTATCTCCATACTGATTTTCACAGTGGTTGCACCAGTTTGCACTCCCACCAACAATGAAGGGTTCCTTTCTCTCCACACCCCCGCCAGCATTTGTTATTGGTTCATTTCTTGATAGTAGCCATTCTTTCTGGGGTGAAGTGGAATCTCAGTGTTGTTTTAATCTGCATCACTCCAGTGACCAGTGATGTTGAACATTTTTTCATATGTTTATTTGCTGCTTTTATTTCTTTGTTTGAGAAATGTCTGTTCATTTCAGTTGGCCATTTTTGTATTGGGTTCTTAAATTTGGGAGGTCTGATTTTTTTTTAGTTCTTCATATATTCTAGATAATAGTCCTTTGTCTGAGGTACAGCTGCAAAATTTTTTTTCCCACATTGTAGGTTGTCTCTTAGCTCTGTTGGTGGTTTCTCTTGCAGGGCAGCAGCTTTTTAATAAAATGAGGTCCCAGTTCTATTCTTTGTGCTAGTTCCTGTGCTACTGAGGTTTTGTTCATAAAGTTTTTTCCTATGCCAATGTCTTCAAGAGTTCTACCTAACTTATCTTACAGCAAGTTTAGTGTTTCTGTTTGAATATTTAGATCTTTGACCCACTTCAATCTTAGTTTAGTGAATGGAGATAGATATGGGTCTAGTTTTACTCTTTCACCAGTTGAAATCCAGTTTTTCCAACACCACTTATTAAAGAGGCTATCTTTCCTCCAGTGAGGGCGGTTGGCTCCTTTGTTGAAGATGAGGTGGCTGAGTGTGTCTGGCGTTGTTTCTGCATCTTCTAATCTGTTCCACTGGTCCTCGGGTCTGTTTCTTTGCCAGTACCATGCTGTTTTTATCACAGTGGCTTTGTAGTATAATTTCAAGTTGGAGGTTATGATACCCCTTGCCATGTCTCTGTTGCCTAGAATTGCTTTTGATATTCTAGGTCTCTTCTGGTTCTAAATGAATTTTTGGATTGTTTTCTGTAGTTCTGTAAAATATGCTGTTGAGATTTCAATCGGGACTGGATTGAATCTGTATAGCAGTTTTGGAAGTGAGGCCATTTTCACTATATTGGTTCTTCCTAACCAGGAAAAAGGGATGTCTTTCCATTTTCTTATATCCTCTTTGATCTGCTTTTTCAAAGTGTTGTAGTTTTCAGTGTAGAGTTCTTTTGCTTCTTTCATTTGATTGATTCCTAGATATTTCATATTTTTGGGTGCTATTGTGAAAGGAATTGTTCCCTTAATTTGTCTCTCAGTGGGTATGTTATTCATGTACAGAAAGGCTATTGATTTTTTAGTGTTGAACTTGTATCCAGCTACTCTACTGAATCCATCAATTAAGACTAGAAGTCTTGTGGCAGAGTTTTTTGGATCTTCTATGTAGAGTATCATATCATCAGCAAATAATGATAAATTAAATTCTTCCTTTTCTATCTTTATTTCTTTTATTTCTTTCTCTTGTCTAATTGCTGTGCCTAATGTTTCCAAAACTACATTGAACAGCAGTGGTGATAATGAACATCCTTGTCTTGTTCCTGATTTTAGCATGGTTTTCAGTTTTTGACCATTTAGTACGATGTTGGCTGTTGGTGTATCATAGCCTTAATTGGGTTTTGATAAAGACCTTCTATTCCAAATTTTCTGTAGGATTTTTATCATGAATGGTTGTTGGATTTTGTTGAATGCTTTTCTACATCTATTGAGGTGATCATATTGTTTTGTCCTTGCCTCTATTGATTTAGTGTATTACATTTATTGATTTATGTATGTTGAACCATCCTTGCATCCCTGAGATAAATCCTACTTGATCAGGGTGTATGATCTCAATGACCATCTGTATTCTCTTTGCCAGTATCTTGTTGAGGATTTTTGCATCTATGTTCAATAGGGAGATTGGCCTGTAGTTCTGTTTTTTGGTTGGGTCTTTCCCTGGTTTTGGAATCAAAGTAACACTTGCTTCCACTAATGAATTTGGAAGCATCACTTCCCTTTAAATTTCATTGAAGAGTTTAAAGAGTAATGGCAATAGTTCTTCCCTAAATGTCTTGTAGAATTCAGCAATGAAGCCATCATGATCTGGGCTTTTCTTTGTTGGTAAATTTTTAATTCTGTTTTCAATTTCACTGATTGTAATTGGGGTGTTTAGAATTTTTAGGTCTTCTTTGTTAAACTTAGGTAATTCATATGTATCTAGGAATCTGTCCATTTCTTCTGTGCTTTCCATTTTATTAGAGTACAGGTTCTCAAAGTAGGTATTGATGATCCTCTGGATTTCTGCAGGATCTATTGTGACTTCACCTTTTTCATTCTTAATTGGATGGGTTTGACCTTTTTCTTTCCTTTTTTTGATAAGGTTGGCTAAGGGTTTATGGATTTTATTTATTCTTTCAAAAAACCAACTCTTCAATTCATTGATTTTTTTTGTATTGTTTTCTTATTCTCCATTGCATTGCTTTCTACTCTGATCTTTATAATATCCTCTCTTGTATGAGATTTGGATTTGTCATGTTCTTCTTTTTCTAGGAACTTGAGGTTCAACATTAGGTTGTTTATTTGAGCTCTTTCTGTTTTCCTAACATGGGCATTCACTGCTATGAATTTCCTTCATAGAAGTACTTTCTTTGTATCCCATGGATTGCTGTATGTTGTACTGGCATTATCATTTATTTGTAGAAACTGTCTAATTTCTTCTTTAATTTCCTCTGTGACCCATTAGTTGTTCAGGAGAGTGTTATTTAATTTACATATTTTAGTGGGGTTTTGTATTTTCTTATGCTATTGATCTCCAATTTTATTGCACTTTGGTAGATAATATACAGGGGGTAACTTCAGTTCCTTTGCACTTACTTAAACATGGCCTATGAGCTATCATGTAGTCTAATTTGGAGAATGATGCCTGTGCAGCTGAAAAGAATGTATATTCTGATTTTGTGGGGTTGAATACTCTGTAGACATATATTAAGACCCCTTTGTTTCCATTCTAGTATGTTGTTGTTGATTTTTTTTTTCTAGATAATCTATTTGTGACAGTGAGGTATTGAGGTCCCCCACTACAATTGTATTAGTGCTTATTTGATTTTTCATGTCCATTAATATTTGTTTTGTATAGTTGTGGGCATTTGTATTTGGTGAATATATATATTTATGATTGTCATCTCTTCCTCTTGGATTGTCCCCTTTAAAAGGATATAATAACCTTCTTTGTCTCTCTTAATTAGTTTTGGTTTGAATTCTACTTTGTCTGAAAATAAGATTGCTACCCCTGCATTTTTTCTGGATTCCTGTCACATGGAGAACTGTTTTCCATCCTTTTACTTTCAGTCTATGAATTTCTTTTTGAATTAGGTGTGTTACTTATATACAGGATATTATTGGATTTTACTTCTAAATCCATTCTGCCAGTCTGTTTCTTTTGATTGGTGAATTGAGGCTATTAACATTGATGGTTATAACTGATACATATTGACCCATTCTTGTCATGATATTTTACTGTTGTTGGCTTTTATTTTTTATTTTTCCCCCATTCCCTTAAGTTTCTTACCTTGACTGTTGGCTTCGCTCTGTTGGGCCTCATGGCATTGTGACCTTTATTGTCTTTTTCTAGGATATTGTTTAGAATTGTATGGAGTAAAGGTGCAAATTTCCAAGGAAGAATGTCATCACATTTTATACCTAAAATGTACCAATAAAATTAATTAAATGTAAAAACTCATGAACTGCTAGAAAGCAGGGCATTGTACTTATGTGATCTTGTAATGTGAAAGGCATGAAAGTTAAAGAAATTACTAAGGAAAAGATTAAGTGTAAAAAAAATTGTATAGAGTGCTGGTTTGTTGTTCATGAAATTTTGCAGGTTTTCTTTGTCATGGAAGTATCTAATTTCCCTATCGATTTGAAAAATAATTTTGCAGTATACAACAGACTAGGTTGGAAGTTATTTTCTTTTAGGGTTTGAAATACTTCACTCCAGGCTCTCCTTGATTTGAGGGTTTGTGTTGAGAAATCTGCTGTGATTCTGATGAGCTTTCCTTTGTATATAATTTCTTCTTTTCTCTAACTGCTCATAGGATTTTGTTCTTCTTTTGAGTCTCTGGCATCTTGACTATTATATGTCCACATGTAGATTTTTTTTTGATCATGTCTAGTTGGAGTTCTATTTGCCTCACTCATCTGTATGTCTGTTTGGGAAGCTTTCTACTATTACTTCTTTGAAAAGTTTTCTTTTTATATCATTTGTACTTTCTCCTGCTTTTTAATGGACTCCTATCAGTCTCATGTTATTCTTCTTTGCATTATCTAGCAGCTGGTGAATTGATTTCTCATGGTTCCTTCCTATTTTTAAGAAATCTCTCTTTTTATGCTCACTAACCTCAATTCTGTCTTCTATATCTGGTATTCTATCTTCACATTCACTCAATCTGCTGTGAATACTTTCACTGGAGTTTTTAATCTTCTGGATATCTGTTTGAATCTGTTTCATGGATTCTATTTCTTTCCTATGTTGGGCTTTCATGACTTCCATCATGGTCCTGAGCTCATCTATGTTTTTTTTTATCTGTTTCTGTTCTAAAGTCTCTAATCATGTCTTTCACTCTGCTGACCATCTCTGTTGTTATCTGGGAAATTATTTCTGCTTTGTATTTTTCTAGAGCCTCATTCATCTGTTTTATTACTTCCTGTGCTATCAGTTTAGGGTGTCCACATGGTTGATTATCATATTTTTCCACCTCGTTTCCCCCAGAATTTGCCTTTGGTGAACTGGAAATCTGGGTTTGTGTCTTGCTAAGGTATCTTCTCATTTTTAATTTTGTTGGTGCTGTTTTTTGCTTTAATTCCTGGGCTGATACTTCAATATTTCTTATTGTGAGTATCTTTATTACTTGTCATTAGAGCCCTTATGGAGCGATTGCTTTTCAGAGATATCTTCTGAGTATAGCTGGACTTTTTAGGCTTTGAGTCATTAAAGACTCTTAGGCAATCTTGTTTTCAGTATACCAGGGAGGAGAACTGATTAGATCAATTCCAGAACCTTAACCCAATTGACACAATCAGCATCAACAATAGCATCAAACACAGCTTAGAAAATGACAGCAATTAAAACTGTGTGAGCTAGATCAAAATCTAGGGCCAGCCCAAAATATGTTTGTAGTAAATACACCCTTCAATATGGCAAATTTACCCTTCATGATAAGGATTTAAAAGGAGTTGGAGAGGGAGGGATAGAAAGATAGAAGGAGAGGGAAAGGTTAGATGTAAGGCTAGAGGACATGGGAAGATCACACAAATTGTGGGAATCTCTTGAAGACAGGAGGAAAAGACCGACCAATAGAACAGAGACAAGTACAGAACAACCTGACCACAATAGGGGAGCTAGAAATTGTATTCACCTTCCTATAATAGTGACAGTTGAGAGGACACACAGAGAGAGAAGCAATTCAAAATGGGACAAGAACAGGAACAAAGAGGCAGAGAAATACAGAGCCAGAATGGAGAGGGAGAGAGAGAGAGAGGGAGAAGAAAAGAAAAAAAATTTTTTTAAAAATGGTCTCCCTCAGGATATGTCTCTGCTGTTCTGGTAGACAATGTGAGCAGCAGTGTGCAGGTCTATGCTGATCAGTCTCAGCAAGCCAGCTGTAGGCTCCTGAGATTCAGGCTGATTTCTGACTGCAAGGCCCAAATTGAAATCACTTCCTGCAGGATTAAACTCTGCAAGGTTCTACTGCAGGTTCCAGCTGTCCTGTTGCCCTCTGCCACACACTGTCCAAACTATTAGAAAGTTTTGATAAATTTATCACTAATGTATAACTTTAATCTATCTGTGTATCTCTATTTCCATTATCAAGTCCAACTTCCTAGTTTCTGTCTTTCCCTTGGACTATAGCAATAGCATCTTTACTGTATCTGGAGGTTGATGCTGTAATTTGTTCAATCTACTCATCAAACCACAACCAGATGAAAAAATAAAATTGATTTTTTTTTTTTACTTTTTTAGAAAACCTTCAAGGGCTTTCTGTTTGCTCTGGGATAGGCAACTGCTAAGTCTGCAAAAAAACACCAGGATACCATTCCTTTAAGGAAGCTTCACTCAGTGAGAGAAGTGACCAAGAATTGAGGACAAAGAATTAGGGACAGTGGTTAAAGTGACCACAGGCAGTTTACCCTGTGTAAGCCTCAGTCTCTTTAAAATGGGAATATAGAGGCTTCCAGCCTCTTCTAGTGCTTAAAGTTTTGGGGCTACTTTTCTTTATTTGTTTTAATTCATATGTCCATGTCTTTTATATTATAAAATAACTATTGCATAAAATTAGAAACAAGAAATAAGGTTGTGTTTCAATAGCCTTCAAATTCTTTATGTATATTTTTAGAGATATTCTTTGTATTTCTATTATTCTGTAGTGTTTGTATGAGTGGGATACCAGTATATCATTTTGGAATCTTTGATTTTTTTTCTCAAAATTAAGTCAGAACAATGTTCTGAATTTGTTTTTTGTAGTATTAGGAATTGAAGGCAAGGTATACTGATTTACACCTTCAGCCTTATAATTTTACTTACTTATATATATTTTGAGTCTGGATCTTGCTAAGTTGCCCAGGCTGGCCTCAAATTTGTGGTCTTCCTGCTTCAGTCTCTGAGTAGCTGGGATTACAGGCATATGCCATCACACTCAGCTTGCTATTTTTTTTTTTTTTATTAAAGAGCTATTAGTTACCATTTTAACTAAACAAACTATGTAGCTGTAAAACTCAAAATTTTAATTAAATTGCAGCGTCATTGATCTTAGATTGCAAACTCAAGTGTACAAGTAATGTTGCATGGCTTGTTTTTCTATCAGTCTATTTAATTTTGATTCTGAGCCTCTACTGATATGGTGAGGAACTTGGCAGGACAATCCTCACGTACTCCTGAAGTTTTATCTTTCTTCCAGATCTCATAAAGTAAGAAAAAGTGTAAGAAATTTGGTTTCTCAGTTATCCATGAAACCTGATTCATCCTGAGATGCCCATCACCCCCTTTGCTGGCTTTGTCAAGGTATGCCCCTCCACATACACAACTCTGGTTTCTCATTGTGCTGGGGGCTTAGTATCATTTTTGAAAGATCCTGAGTGTTACAGTTCTACACTGGCTCTATAGTGAGCCATGGGCTACTCCCTCAGAGCCAGTTCTGTATTTCCTTAGGGCCCTGTCTAGGAGCATTAGGTAAGCATCCTCTGCTCTAGAACCCACCACTTCTGCCACTCCCTCAAGTCCTTGGGATATACTCTCCACCTTTTGTTTTTTCCAGCCTCCTGCTCTTTACTCAATAGAGTTTGGTAGCCTATAACTCCAAGCTTGAATCATTAGCAACTAAATACCTAGTTCACTTAATCTTCAAATCTTCCCTGGAAAAGGAAATATTTGCATTCCATCCTGCTAGTGCTTCAAAGAAATAAAAGAAAATTAAATGATTATTTTTCTACAATAAGAGTGAATGTTAAAATCCTGCTACAAAAGAATACATGAGGCTTATTGATATGCATTGCCTGTCCTGTAGCATAATAAAGGGAATCATGCTTCCATCTGATAGTTTTCTTGAGTCTGTGTTTTGACTATTTCTTCACTCTCTTGAGTGTGATGGGAGAACAACCATGTTTATGGCTGAAGAAATGCCAAAAAACCCCAGCATGATGAAGTTTATATTCATTGTTGGGATTATACAAATCCTTAATTCCTTATGTTCTATATCATATCCAAAACATAAGAAAATCTAAATAAATTTCCTAGCTCATTTGGTTTCTAAACTGGACTTGAACTGATGTGAGAACATTTGTACTCTTTATTTGCCCCACTTAGGGTGAATATTTATATGTCAGAAATATTAAAGTGTTTGATTATTAGGGTGTTACCTACTACCTGTTGTAGAACACTGAAAACAAAGAAGAAATTTTCTTTCTTTTCCACCACTAAATCTAGTTCAAATACTCCAGATAAAGACTCATAGAGGAATGACAATGAGGTCAGGAGTCCATGGGCTTGTAGATGAGAGTACTACAGACCAAAAGGATCCAGACACTCAGAAATTAAGTCATCATCCAGAGAATACCCAGCCCTCTTTAGAGTAGCACCACAAACTGTGAGAACAACATGGGTGCTAAGTCAGAAATACTAGAATTTCCAAGATCTATTCAAGTGAGCAGTATATGTCTTTTGTCCCAAGGAAATAAATCAATATTCTTTCATATATTGGAGTGAAGAAAGTGATACCCCAAAATGGGGCACTTTGACATCCTGGGCTGGAGAAAAATTCTCAAAACTGGTATCTCTCTGACCTTCCTTCAACCTCCTATTTCTCTATCCTCTTTGATCCTCTTTCTTTTCCAAAATTCAAGGAAACCCCTTTCTCATGAACTTACCTTACTTACCTAAAGATCAGATTCAGCAGCAGCAGCAGCAACAGCAGCTTTCAAATTTTCTTACAGAAATATAATTAACCATGGAAGATTAAACTCATATCACAAAGGAAGTGACTCAAAATCAAAAACCACACCTAGACCCTTGTCTAGGGTCACTTTGTCACAGTCTTTTTTCTGTACTTTGTGATCCTTTTCTTCCCTAAAAAAATCATTTACTATTCCTCTAAAATTGCCTACTCTACTCCCCTTACCCCACTGCCCTAAGAAGAAATATTGAAGCTTTAACCATCTGACCCTTTCTCTGAGTTTCACATTTTGTATGGCTCTGTCTTGGTTACTTTCTTATTGCTGGGACAAAATATGTGACACTCACAAATTAAAGGAGGAAATGTTTATTTCAGGTCACAGTCTGTAAGGGTTGGCTGGCTCCAAGGCAGAGCACCATGGCAGAGGGCATGGCAGAGGAGAAATAGTTCATGGCAGGGCAAGCAAAAAGCAGCCAAGAAATGAGCCTTCCTTCCCTTTATTCTGCTCAGAGTACAAATTTATTGATTCATCTCACCCACATCTAGGGATCTAGGGTGGGCCTTCCCATCATCCACAACTAGAACTATGCTAAACAAATCAGTGGAATAATCTAGTTATCACACATCCTAGATTTAACCACCTCTAGAAAGCCCCATCTGTGAACACATAACAGGCTCCCATGTACATGTGCACATTATTAACATGTTATGTTTTTCTCCCATCAGCCTGTCTTGTTACAGAGGTGTCAACCATAACCTTTTGTGATTTGGAGGAAGGGGACCACCACCCCTATTCACACATATGCAAGGCAAGAGAAGGTGTGAGGCTGTATGTCTCTTTTTACAAGGAAACCACTCTTTTGATAACACACCTTCTTCCATAATAATAACATTAATCCATTCATAAATGCAGAGTCCTCATGGCCTAATCATCTCCTAAAGGTCCAGCTTCCAACATCAATACATTAAGGGATAAAGTTTCTAATACATGAATTTGGGCACCAATAAAGAAACAATTATATTTTGTTAAAATTTTTCTACGAGATCATTTTTAAATAACCAATTATTTATTCCCCACAGAATGTATTCAGTTCTATGGTGAGGGCTTGACAGAAGATTATTTGTATGCTTTCTAATTGTGAAGCAAACTTCTCAGTGTCTTTCAATATGGGGAAAACATCTAGGAATTTTCATGTACGATTAATTTATAAGGACATAGACATTTGTCTTTGTAACTTCTGCACTACTTTGACCCATTATTTGGATTTCAGTACAAATCTTCTGTGTATAATGCTATTTCTAAGCAGTGTTAATAGTTTTAATTTCCACAATTTTCTGTGTTACTATGTTTTATTAGTCTCTTGAGTTTTTTGCATGCTTTTTATTTTATCTTGTCCTAAATTACTTTATTAGGAATTATTAAAACTTCAATACATACTCAGACTTATACTATAATAGCTACATTTAATAAATGTGTTTTGTCATATTTGATGCAGATCTTTGCTATTCACTTAAACAAATTATAAATATATCTCCACCATCTAAGTAACTAAACTTTGTTCCTAGTCCTTATCTCTACTGTCCTGCAAGGGCCCAGCCCTTACGGCTTAGATGTAGAAACGTCAACCCATGCATATACCTGCAATCTACAGCATTATTCTCTCTACAGTTTTTCAATTTATATTAATGAATTTTGTATATATTGATTACCACATTAAAAAAATTTATATATATATATATTTGGGGGGGGTACCGGGGATCAAACTCAGGACCTTGCACTTGCAAGGCAGGTGGTAGCACCACTGAGCTAAATCCCCAGCCCTAAGCTATATTTTTTAGATTTATCTATGTTGATGCCTACATTCTTAACTGCTATATAAAGTTACTTACATGAACACAACAAAATTTATTCAATTTACTCAAATACATTTTGTTATTTTCATTTTTTAACAATTATGAAGGGCTGATTAGGCAGGATTTCTCTATCCTATTAGAAAATAAAACATAAAGATTAATTAATAAACAAAATGATTTATATTATAAAATATACTGGAAAGTAAAGACCTAACCAGGAAACAGGGTAAGGAATAGAAGAAAGCATAATTGTAACCTCAAAATTGAGACTAGATCTACCATTTTAAGTTTTAACAACAACAAAAAAAATGTACAGGTGCTGCGTGCTGAAAGCCACAATAAACTGGAATTAAAGATCAAAATAAATAGAGGACTATCCTGTCATCATGGATTACAAAAAAAACCTCTCCAATTTGATCTATAGTTTTGATGCAATCAAAATTTTAGCAAGTTTCTTTCTTTCTTTCTTTCCTTCCTTCCTTCCTTCCTTCCTTCCTTCCTTCCTT
>NW_004624788.1:8524368-8549222 GCF_000247695.1 Heterocephalus glaber | reverse complement strand
GAAGAAGGGAAAGGAAAAATTATGAGAAAGAAAAAAAGAAAGGAAACAAAGTCATGTAAATAGGGAAGGGCAGTGAGGGTGAAGGGCGCATAGGTAATGGGGGAAAAATAAGAACTAAAATACATCATGTTCAGGTACAAACACCCAGTGATAAATGTAAATGTATTGTATACCTAAAATGTACCAATTAATATATAAATAATAAAAAATAAACTCCATACTGTAAAGAAAAAAGGACCTAGCACAAATACCATACTAAGACAGATAAGATGCACCTGACTCTTCCATTTTTCCAGTCTCATGGCTGTTTCCCTTCCCTTTACTCCACATCACAGCCCAGTGTACAGGACAACTTCCTTCAGTGCCCTCCCCAACTATCTAGCAGCCAATCCCCTCCACTCCACTCCAACATAAGTGACACTATGTTGCCTTTTTGAAGAAGAGAAAAGGCACCCTGGCATGGCTAAAATCAGGAAGGGAGGAGTTCTGGGCCCACTGTTGACATCCCTAATCTCCACACCTAGCCTTCCAGAAGATTTCCTGATTTCAACCCTCCCCTCTCACTGGACTGTTCCCAGGACAGCTGAAGCTGTCCTGGAGCCCTGCACTAATCACAAGCCTGTACTTGGACCAATCACAGGCCACTGTATAAGCAGTACTCCAGGCACTTCTCCAAGAGGCTCCCTCCAGTGTGCTGACTCTCCCCTGCTGTAGCATAAAAACTTAAAGACTCACTTTGGTGGTCTTTAATCCTTCTTGTGATTTATTTCTTGGGTAGTGTGGGCTCCAAAAGTCCAGTAAACCTACTTGAGATTCTTATGGATAGTGCAGACAGAGTGGATGGTTCAAAAGAAAGAGCAATAAACACTAGGGGCCCTGGGCACTGAAGACCAGCTGCCAATGATGATCACCCAGCAGAGCCAACCTATGGTAGCAGTGACCAGCAGCTAGCTGTCAACTGTTTGCATGAAGCATCATCTGGTGTCATCTGATGACATCAGGAAAACGAGCAGAGCTGTACTTTTCTGATTCATGATTTCCTTCTGAATGGAGCAAAAGAACCCTTGGCTGATTGGCAACGATACTGCATCTGATAAATCTGTTTCTCTTATGGGCACAGGTTAACAACCCTGAAACTAATTTAAGGGATAGTGTGTTTAAACAAGGAAGTAAATATATTGTACATATTGTAGATGAAGGGAGCCAGCTTTCTCACTGTCACTGAAAGAAGTTACAAATAAACAAGTGAGGGAATGCTAGAACAATGGTCAAAGCTGGGAGAATTTGAGTCACAAAATAAATTCAATGACATTGGGTTATGTTTTAAAAGAACAGTCCATACTGGTATGAGAAAATAAACGGGTGAGAAGAAGTCAGTTTCCCTTACAATAATTCCAATTGATAAATGTAGAAGAAATGAGAAAAACATAATGTCAGTACTAGAATCCAAAAGTAATAATTGCAACGGGGCAGCACCCACTGATGACAGGAAAATTTAGTGAGTAAAACTTTAAAGACAAACAGAATATCTGCATAGCTTTAAATATCTCCCTCCAAATATTCACTGATTACTGTTGGTGGTTCTATTATATCTACAGTCTTTAATATCCCACCTCCAGGAAATGGAGCATAATTCTCCTTCACTGGTGTGTAACTTGGATGCAGTAACTCACTTGTAAGGAATAGTGTCTGAAAAAACAGTAACTTCATCATGGAAAAATACAGCAGACACTACTATAACAAAGTGTTATGGTTTGGATGGAGAATGTCTCAGAAAGGCCCCATTGCTCAAAGTCGAGGCTCTGGGAAGGTGATTGAATCATGGGGGCAATACAACTGACTCAGTGTTAGGAAGGGGAGTCTGATGAGAAGAGGCTGGTCACTGGGGTCAGTGACCTGGCAGGGTGACCTGGCTCCTCCTTTCTCTGCTTCCTGGCTACCATGACATGAGGAACTTTTCTCTGCCAGTCCTTTTGTCTATGTCCTTTCTGCCTGGGAGACAGCCAGGCTATGGGATGAAAACATGAGCCAAAATAAACCTCTCTTCCTTTAAATTATAAATGTAGAGTGCTTTGTCACAGTGACAAGGAAAGTGACTAAGATACCACGTAATCAAAGTTAATATCATCAGGAATAAGACTGGACATAAGTCAGGTGTCCTAGTCTGCACATAATTTTGTTCTAGTTTTAAGCAAAGTCCCTCAGAGCATTCTACCAAAGTCCAATGAATCGAGATTTTCTAGTCTGATTGGTAGAAAGAGGCAACACTGTAGGCCCTCCACGAACATTGGATTCTGTTTCCACTAGTCTTTTAGGGAAGTTCTTTCTCTAGACCTAGGTTGTTTCCTTGTAGGCATATGCTAATCACTGCTCTTGATGACTCCAAAGACAGTCTGCAGATCTCTAAAATCATGTCTATGCAGCTCCTTCTTCTGGAATCACCTGTAGCAACCTTGTCTCTGCAGATTCCTGAATCTATTTCCCTAAATCAAGAAGTCTGCTAAACTCCACCAGGCTTTCCATCCTTGTGCCACTCTAAAACTCTTTGAGTCTGCCAGAACCATAGTTTGACCTCACCAGTTTTCTAGTTCTTTGAAAGGGGTCACTATCCTTTATTGTCTGATGTTCCATGTTTTGAAAAGTCATGTATCATCATTTTTTCCTCAGTGGTTTTGTTTCCTGGAGGAGAGTAAGTTTGGTTCCTGTTGCTTCATCTTGGGTGGAAGCCAACTGCTGTTTTCTAATTTTGTCTTCTCTATGTATCATTATCACTTAACCCCTTTGTCTTCCTGTTCATTTATTTCACATACAATAGTTTTCTCAAGTCAGTTTTATGCTTACATCAGTTTTATGCTCATCTTAACATCAAAATATTTTATTTATATATTATCTAAATATGAAACTGTCATTGTTAATATTTGCAAGGACATGCAGAATGTACAAATAAGTGAATGAATTTATAAAAATAATGCTTCTTTTTCAGAGTTGTCGCAAGTTTAATTAAATAATATTTGGGTAAGCATCTAATACTAGAATGTATTCTTAAAAACAATAAATTTGTGTCTATTTTCAAATCCTATCTCTCTAATCTCTTTCTTATGCTTTTTTTTGGTTTTGGTTATATGATGTGAATTATTAATCTTTTCCTCCTAGCATGTTGTGGATGTTTTTTATTTCCTTTCTAGTCACTCAGGTCTGGCCCTAAAGTTCTTGATGAGCCCATAGGTGCTCGAACTCACTTCTCAGCTGCAGCATATTCAGGTCAACTTTCCACCACGGAGGAAGCTAGCAGAATCTGAAATATGCTTCAGTTGTGTGACCCAGACTAACTGCTGCTATGTTTGTCCTCATTTTCAGGATTTAACAGCTATTTTGATGGAAAATAAGAAAAGGTTTCAGAGGCAATTATTCTTCACATTAAGGAAAGCCATCAGCAACAATCAAGTCCTTGGTAGGGTGCAGAGTTATCTAAATATTCAACTACTGTTCTTAATTCAGCAGACTCTTTGATGAACAATCATTGGATCTCTTTTCTTCTTATTATTTAAAAATAAGAACCAAAGTAATCCATTTATGTAGGATCAACCCACGATTTTAAGACATTCAGTTATTGCAGCAGGCAGTATCACAAAATAGAGCTAGGATGAAATTTGAGATCAGCAGCAACAGTCTCAGCACAAATGTCAATCTTTGGTTTCTAATTACCAGTCACTTAATAAAAGACAGCAGTTGGCACAGCGGCTGGCGACCTAGTTTTTCTTCAGTTTTCATATGCAACAACAGTTTATGATTGTTGACTTGTTTCAGTTTTCTGAATTGTATGCCTCCCTCTCATTGCAAGTTATTTGCTCATTCAAATTTATTCACCCACTTGCCTACTGAATCATCTACCCTCCAAATTTCCCTAGTAAAGAAAAACTTTTTCCATCTACCAAGAAGCAAAGATTTGCATCAGTTTCACAAATACCTTTACTTATAAGGATTACCCTGACCTCGCCCCTTTTAGAATTGTTCAATTCACACACATCACATATATTAAGTGCCTGAATTTAAAAGTGAAACCCAAACACGAGCTAGTGTTTAGATCAGTGACCTTGGTACCAAATTGATCTTATTTTGAAGTACCGTATAACTATCATGCTCTGCCTCACTCTTCATTTTTGGTAACTAGATTTGATTGCTTGGGTTTGGCTTTTACAGCAATCAATCTATTATGATTTTCCCAAGATATATAGGATTGTGGTGCTGCTGAATCACTATGTTCCCCTTGTTTAAATCTCCTTGTCCTTTCTGGCTTCAGAGGAACCAGACATGCTGCCAAAATCAGTCCAACATTTTCATCAAGACAGCCCTGGCCATACAAGCACCATGTGTTCAACCTATAATCCAATCCTCAACCTACAACCACACACACACACACACACACACACACACACACACACACACACCATAGGCTCAGAGTAGGGTCTTTACTTTAAACCTGTATCTATGGAGACCACATTTCCATGATTTGAGAGTAGAGACCAATATAGGTGTGGGATGCTATGTTAGGGCATGAATATGCAGGATTACATGACTGCTGGTCCAGTAGATTAGCTCATCACAGCAAGAGTGAGGCTGGCTCAGGTGCCACACAATGGGTTATGTGGATCTGCTCTTTGAATTGATGCAGAAATCCTGTGTAAGGTTTCATAATGTGTCTACAAGTACCTGTGGACATCTTGAGCCTGCAGAGAGTGGAGTTCACGAAGATGTGCATGGCTCTTACCTGTCAAACCACAAGATCCCTGTATCACAAATATGAAACTATCTTAGAGGTCCTGTGGGTGGGTTGTGTATCAAGGATGTGAAGAATATCAAAATTTATTCAAAGGCTGTAGGCAGTAGCCAAAAAACACTGAAATGGGGCTACTAGCCCCAGAATGAGAAAATTCTCTCCTGCACATTCAGATCTGAGAGGCTGTGGGAAAATTTGGTGTTTAGGTTCTTGAATATTTGACCTAATCATTCAACTAAAAATTCAACTCACATGGTGACTTTTATATGAGAGGGCAGACATTTTTTGAGACTTAGCATGTGTTCTTCAATGTTTCCCAAGACCAGGAAGGTGAGGCAGTAATGAAATTCCCTCAAGAATCCAAGTTTCATTCCCTTCTGCGCCCAGCCCACTATCATAAAAGAACTCTGTCCACTGAGAGAAAAGCAGTTTCCATTATAAGCATAACAATTTCCTCCTTCCTTCATCTCTGGCCGAGCATGAATTACCCACAGAACCCCTGATGTCTTCAAATAACAGAATAATATTTATTTACAACTCATTTTCTACATGGACCATAGTTTGTACCATTTGTGTACCACACTGTTAACAATTAACAGTGGGAAATACAAAATTTGGAATATTTCAAATGTGAGTCTGCATCAAACAGTGCTAGCTAAATTCTGGAGAACTCATCTATGATTTATGAACTTAAATCTAACACAATCTTATGAAGAAATATTTAGAAATCAAAATCTTGCTTATACCAAGAAGAAAATTTCCCTGAGATAAGTGAAAATATATTTTTAGGTAGAAACATTTCCCTTCTTAAGGGAAATATTTACCAATCAGAACACTTCAGGTCTCAGTTTGGAGAATATGTCTGAAGATTAAAGATAACTTAGAGTTTTCTCTAGGTCAATGGGTTTATTGTCTTATACTCATAAACCTAAATGGCCCCAAATAATAAAATTTTCTCAAGGATAAATTAATGCACCTACCTGCCAATTCTTGATACTTCCACAATTATTTATTGAGCAATCTATGTGCTCAATCCTGTATATGACATGTATATTTTAACAAAATTATAGATAGCTTATATTGGTGCGGTATCCTTTGGTTGAATGGAGGGCATCCAGAGAAACCATCACTAAGAAACTGAGAATCAACCTGAGATCTTAATTGTAAGCATGTGTTTTGTTAGGTGGTGGGAAAAAGTACCATTTGAGGAAGAAGGAGAACTACTTATAAGGACTTTAACATACAGGAGGAAAGGAGAGTGGAAGGAGCTGAAAGAACTCAACATTTTCTAGGCACCAGCATGAAGAAGGCTGCACTATGTAAATCTGAAACTTTATGGGAGTTGGAAGGATGCAGGGTCTTGGAAGTCACTTGTAGAATTTGATCTTTCTTTTGTAAATTAATTTTATTGGTACATTTTAGGTATATAATATAATGACATTCATCATTGGAAATTTGCACTACATAATCACTCTTGTTTCTTATTTTTTCCCCATTCCCCTGCCTTCCCTTTAACCCCTCCACCCCATCCTAGCTTCAAAGACTTTGTTTCCATTTTTTCATTTTCTCATATTAGATTCCCTTCTTTCTTTTCCTTTACCCCCCACTTCCCCCTCCCCTTTGCCCCATTTCTTCCTATTTCACATTACCTAGTATACCTTTTAGTCCTTATTTACACTTGTTTCTCACAGTAGAGAAACTATTCAGCATTTACACATGTGTGTCCTATTTATTTCACTTAAGAGTATCAGCTTAATGTGCACCCATTTAACTATAAATGTCTCTAATTTCTCATTTTTGATGGCTGAGTAGTACTCCATTTGATAAAAAAACCCCCACATTTTCTTTATCCAGTCTCCAGTAAATGAGCAATTGGGCTGCTTCCAAGTTTTAGCTATTACAAATTGTGCTGCTATGAACGTGGGTGCACACATATAACTGTGGTGTGATTCTTTTAATTCTTTGGGGAAGACAGCCAGCAGGGGAATAGCTGGGTCAAATGAGACTTCCACTCCTAGTTCTTTGAGGTATCTCCATACTGATTTCCACAGTGGTTGCACCAGTCTACACTGCCACCAGCAGTGGAGCAGGGTCCCTCTTTGCCCACAGCCCCACGAGCATTTGTTATTGGTTAATTTCATGACAGTAGCCATTCTTTCTGGGGTGAGGTGGAATCTCACCGTTGTTTTCATTTGCATTTCTTGAATGACCAGTGATGTAGAATACATAGGAAATGAAGAAGTCAAATTGTCATTATTTCCAGATGACATGATACTCTATATAGAAGACCCCAAGAACTGCAGCAAACGTCGTCTAGACTTAATAACCAAATTCAGTAAAGTAGCTGGCTATAAGGTTAACACAAAAATCAATAGTTTTCCTCTACATGAACAACAGACTCACTGAGAGAGAAATAGGGCAAACAATTCCTTTCACAATAGCATCCAAAAAACTGAAATACCTAGGAATCAACCTAACAAAACAAATCAAAGAACTCTTCTCTAAAAACTATAGCACTCTGAAAAGAGAGATTGAAGACTATATCAGAAAATGGAAAGACATCCCTTGCTCCTGGGTAGGAAGAATCAATATAGTGAAAATGGCCATACTTCCAAAACTGCTATATAGATTCAATGCAATCTCAATTGAAATTCTAGCAGGATACTTCATGGACCTTGAGAAAACAATCCAACAAGAAGAGACCTAGAATAGCAAAAGCAATTCTAAGCAACAGAGACATGGCAGGGGGTATCACAAGCCCCAACTTGAAACTCTACTTCAAGGCTACTGTGATAAAAACAGCATGCTACTGGCAAAGAAACAGACCAGAGGACCATTGGAACAGATTAGAAGATGCAGAAACAACTCCAGACATACTCAGCCACCTCATCTTCAACAAAGGAGCCAAACAACCACACTGGAGGGAATATAGCTTCTTTAATAAATAGTACTGGAAAAATTGGCTTTCAACTTGCCAAAGATTAAAACTAGACTTATATCTCTCATCATGCACTAAACTGAAATCAAAATGGATTAAAGATCTAAATATTAAAACAGAAACACTGAACCGGCTGGAACAGAGGTTAGGTAGAACTCTTGAAGCCATTGGTGTAGGAAAAGATTTTATGAACAAAACCTCAGTTGCCCATGAACTAGCACAAACAATCAACAAGCGGGATCTCTTCTTTTTTTATTTAAAAATAACTTTGTTATTAAGCACACACACCTACAGAAATTATCATGATATCTTCTTATTAAAAAGCCTCTGCACTGCAAGAGAAACCACCAACAGTGTGAAGAGACAACCCACAATCTGGGAAAAATTTTTGACCTGCTCTTCCTCAGACAAAGGTCTACTATCTGAAATATATAAAGAACTTTAAAAAAACAGACCTTCCAAATTTAAAGATTCAATACAGAAATGGGTATCTGAAATGAACAAACATTTCTCAGACAAAGAAGAGAAATAGCAAAGAATTTGATCTTTCTCCTGAGAATCTGAATCATTTGCCTCCATGTAACCTAACTATCAGGACTGAGAATGGAAATCATTTTTGGTCAACATGATTTAACTGTTTCAGGAGAGTTTCACTCTAAAAGGTGAAGTGGTAAATCGAAAATTCCTGCCAGCCAGTTCATCCAATCACTCAGATCATCTCTCCCAACAGGACAAAAGAGTGCTTGTCTTCAGAAACAGCTTTTTTATCAAATGGCAGTTTATTTATTATGACTTGTATAAACTCTGTCACCTCACTGTGCTCTCTAGGCCTATTACATGATAAACTATGTCCTAATCCAATGGACTCATATTAAGCCCCTTGAATACAGATACAAAGCCAGTAAATGTCCTCCTCCCATTTCCTCTATGAGAGAGCACTAAGATATCCAAGACAGTGTCCTCCCTCACTACAGGAGGGTTATTGGCCCCAGCAGCCAGGCTCACACGAGGAGCTTCTTTGTAAAATCCAGAAATTTTTAGTCACTGGGTATTTTATTCCAAGAGACATTGCTCATTGGGACATCTTGCTGATATGCTTTTATCCATCTGTCTCCTCAGCTGGATCATGGACTTCTAAACACCAAGGCTCTTCATTTCTTCTTGCAATAAAATTTATTAGGAGGCTATTATGTGCTTCACTCTGGGCTGGATGCTGGAAAAGAGACTGAGCAGCACATTTATTTTGCTTTTGAGATGCCAGCAGATGTTGACAGTATGCTGGTTTGTATAGCACTTATTCATGTTGGATGAAGGGAATAAGTATGGGAAAAAAGAGTGTGGAGGAGTGAACAGTTTTGTATTGAGAAAGACATGGGTTCAAATGGCACAAACTTGGATAAGATATTTATTTCAATTTCCTTAACTGTAAAACAGAGAAAAAATACCTACCTTGTAAAGCTGCTAATATGATTGGCATAGCCATTAATATATTTCAAAATGCCTATCACAATGCTAATGAATTAGGGTCTAATATTCCAGAAAAATTTAGAGTTTACATTGATGATATTTTAGCAAGTTTTCGAAGTGTTTTATTTATTATTTCATTTTTACCTTCAGCTTTCTAATATAGGCAAGGCAGGGATAATTCCCAGATGCAAAAGAGCAAGGGACCAAAGTCACAGAAGAAGAGAGCAGTGGTGAGGTAGACTTAAACCTAAGATTTCTTGTCTTACAAGCCCCTGTATTCACCTCTGCAGCCATTCCGATGACTGGTTTAAGCAGCCCCCTCATGGATAATGGTGCTCTGCACACAGTTACAGGCCACACAGGATACGTCTTCCCCAGGAGTCTATTTCACTCAAAGATTTTGGGAACAATATATCCCTAAAATATCACATCAACACAGCTTTCCTTTAAGGAATGTATAACAGTAATAATAATAACAACAGCAGCAGCTAATGCTTATGTATACCAGTCTCTGTTCTACCACTTTTAAAATAGTATCTTATTTGATTCCTACAACTTTCCCAATGAGGTCCTACCAACATCACACATTTAGAAATCAAAAAATAAAAACCCTTAACACCAGTCACTCAGTTAGTGGCCACATGCCTAGAGAGGAACCCCAGAGGGTTCCAATTTTGATCATTTGCTATGAATTTTGAGATTATTATTAATATTTTGATGATTGTAAAATACCATGGCTGCAATTATCTTATTCTGTGGTTTCCACTGGGTGCATAAGTTTGGGGAACAGATGTTCAGATGAACAGAAATGACTTTTAAGCCTCAACAGTGTGTCTGTGTAAAGGGAAAAAATGCACAAGAGAGCAAGGCATTGCAGAGTGTTCAATTTTAGCTTAATTAGAATAGGAAGACTATTAACAAGTTATTTTTAAATGCACTGGAGATCAGGAGGCATATTAGAATTAAATTACACTGTGTGAGACTGATTGGCAGGCCATGTAATATGGGCAAGTTCACAATCTTGTCTTTATCAGCACAGTTTGCAAACTAGGCCTGAAAGACATGGCCCCAAGCCCACAGAGTGTGGAGCTATCATTATTCATGTAAAAAAAAAGAAACTAATTAGAAATGTGATAAGCAACTATTAGGCAGCCTATTTCAGAAGGAAAGTGAACAAAATGAGCAGATGCCAATGTGGAGGCTTTAGTGAAAAGGAACAGACACACTTGTTTAAATGAAAAGTTTCCTGTCTGTCACCCAGGGAAAGGATTTCCCTCGGGACTGGACTATTAGCATGTTATTTGCATAGAGAGCTTAAGATGAAGCTATCACAAAATATCAACTCCTGGGCACAAAGGGAGACTTCCATTCAAAAGGTGCTGACTGGTACAAGACTGAGATCTTGCTGAGGGCATTTGGCAGCTTATTGACAGCTGGGAATGCGCCTAACCTTGCAGTAGCAAGAACTTAAATAACCCCTGCAGAACAGAGCCTGGAAGGAGAGTTAGAAAACCTTGGCTCCTGTTTTGGCTAAAGCTCTTGGGTTTGAGTCCAGAGTCCTTGTGTGTTTGAGGAATGACTTTCTCTCCCTGGAGTCTGGATGGCGTCCCCCACTTCAGTATGAACTGTATCTTCTTCCTCCATATTTTAGACTGTGAATCAGACCCTTGATCTCTCTGGTCAACAAGATGTTGCCCTCTAACTCCAATTTCAACTCCAGTGCTGGCTAGGAGTTTGAGCTCAGCTACTCAACTGTTCCAGTTCAAACCCTGGTGCTAAAAATCACAAACTATGGGACCCTTAGCAAGAGCTGGCTCTCTGTCTCAGTTTCCTCATCTAGAATATGGAAGACTGCTTCATAATTTGGTAGTAAGAATTAAAGCAAGCAAAGCAGAGAATAATGCCTGGCACTTACTGAGTGCTGAAGAAACATTAACAATTGATATGAATTTGCTTCCTTGGGTAGAGCTCCCTGATATCAAGCATTCATATTCATATCTCTCTGTAATTGCCATAAATAAATGCCATTATTTACTTAATGTATTTTTAAAATCAATTCAATTTTTTACTTGGTCATATTTCAATCAATATTTGTGAAAGTCCTGGCTTAATGTGTTAATGTAATTTTTCTCTAATATATATTAGAATAAAAGCAGATCTGCTAAAATATTTTTAAAGGTTGGCACATCTTAGATACCACTACCCATTTTCCATATTGGGAAACA
Organism: Heterocephalus glaber; assembly: GCF_000247695.1. The sequence continues at coordinate 8,537,815 of NW_004624788.1, read as the reverse complement.
CTGTTAATACACATTCACTCATTTCCCAATCATTCACTCAGCAAGCATTTTATACCTATCAGGTGAATGGACAGCAAACTGAGCAATGGAGACGAAATAGCAGCTTCTGGCTTTCATGGAGCAAACAGAACCATAGGGAAGAGAGATGAGAACAAGAATCATGTGGTACAGAAGGAGCAGTGGGGCATTTCCTCAGGGACTGAGTAGGCTCTTTGTCCTGCTGGGCAGGCCAGTTTCTTCAGGAGACAACATGAAGCAGAAAAAAGAACCAAGCATTTCAGTTGTTCTAAATTCCAGTTCCAGAACAACTTGGCTTCATACCCAGAATTTACCTTGTGAAACCTGAGCTTCTTATTTGAGCTCTCTGAGAATCTAATTCATTACCTGTGAAATGGGCATATCTGTCTCATGGAGATAATGGCAGGTGAAATCTAATAACACAGTAGGTACTCAGTGAATGAGCATTCTCATTCACTGCTTGGATTATCAACACCCATACAAGATACTTACTTCCCTGTCCTATAGGCCTGCAGAATATGTCTGTTTTCCTCTGTTATTACTATTCTCTAGGATTTACCTAAAAATCTGTCTCTTTGCAAAAGCAGTTCTTGATATTAAATCAACTTAGTATTGACCAATATGCTCTGAAGGTTTTCCAAGTTCAAGACACAACTACAAAGCCTCGTGTATATTGCTCACCACAAGACTATGTCTTGTACGTAACTGAAGAGTCTTGTAAAATCTACTTCTATCCATAATGCATGGAGGTATGGGAGGGTAAGCAATCTCACCAGATTACATGAATGGTAATGGAGAAGAGCATGTAACCAGTAAAACCTGTCACTGCTACATTGCTACTATTTAAAATAGAACTATAACTAACACTCACAGAGCTCAGTGATTTTCAGCTAAGAGGGTCTTTGTTCCCTAGGGGACATTTGGCAGTATGTGGAGACATTTTTGCTTGTCACAGTTGGAGGTGGGTGATACTGGCATCTAGTGGGTAGAGGTCAAGGATACTGCCAAATATCTGATAATGCACAGCACAAACTCTCTTCCCAACAAGAATTATTCATCACAAAATGTCAGCCATTCTGAGGGTGAAAACCACAATGTACCTTATTTAGAAACTTATCTCTTTAGGGCTGGTGACTTAGCTCAGTGGTTTTACCACCTGCCCTGCAAGTGCAAGGACCCGAGTTTGATCCCCGGTAGCAAAAAAAAAAAGAAACAACTTGTTTGGAACCCAGTTGATAACTCAGAAGAAACCACAAATCCCTCAGCTTCCAAAACAGGTATTTCCAAGTTCAGTCAGAAAATATCATCTATTTTGTCACAAGAAACCCTTAAAGCAATGATCTGTAGTCAACTTTCTAAGGCATATTCATCTTCCATTGAGATAAATCCATTAAAAGCACGTATGGGATGCAGTACTGAGAAGAACGAAACAGGGACAAAATACATCATATGAGCACAGTCACAAAGACAGCTGAGGGTCTGCTAGAGTGAAGAAAAAAAAGAATATATGGAGGTGCAAATTCTTTGAAGCAGTCTTCACTGTGGCAAGCCCTGGAAGCAAGAGCCATGTGGATAAAGATAGCTCTTGGGAACAGGAAAGAGGTCATGCCAGCACACCGAGGGATAAAAAGCAGGGCACAAAACTAAAGAGTAAGTGTATCTCTGCTCCAATAGCTACTGCTTCATCTCATATTAGTAAGCTTTTGGAGGAGTTCATGGGAAGAGATAATAAATATGGTAACGCTGGAAAGGATTTGTCCACTGACACTCTCTGCATAACTTGCAAAATCATCAAGTGAGGCAAATGGGCCTAACTAGTAGGAACATGAACAGGAAGCAGGAAGTTCACCTGAGCACTTTTGCTTTATTCAGTCTAATAAACATTTTAATTATATAAAAGACAAACAATGTATAGAATGAAAAGAAGTGCTTACGATTTTTTGGTATAAAAAGAGTATTTATTTTTCACATTCCTATTTTAATACATGAGTCCAGCTGAAGTGTTCCGTAAAAGAATAAAACTTTTCCTTTGTGCATAGTAGTGAACATAAGTCAGTATTTTTAGGAACTACAGAATGTTATTCCTTGGTCTTTTTTCTTGAATAAGAAAAAAACATAAACAAAACAACCCACAGTTATCACCTGACATTACATTCCAGTTTCTGCTGACGATGACCAGGAAATGAGAAGCCTCTTAAATCATGGACTATCCCATCGATGGAGCAGTATTCTAGCAGTTCACCACTAGAGGTCAATGAGCAACAGCTATTGGGATGGCATCAGCAAGTCCTAAGGTGCAAGTGGAATTTCTGGGTGCTTCTGTGGCACTGCAGGAAAACAACCCTTCACTTTCTCCCCAACCACACTTAGAAGGGTGCCTAGAAATTCCGTCCCCTGTTCAGCATATGTCCTAAAACCTAAATGAGATAAGACCTTCCACATTGCAAACAGACCTTATATGGCTCCTGCCAATCCTTCTCTCATATTCCTATTTGGTGGGAAATAAGTAGCTTCAAAAACATTTTTTTGAAAAGATTGATGCTTGCAGCATTAACACTTGTTTGTGTGTTAACAAGTTTCCTATGGAGTATTAAAGCTCATCTTTTGCTCTTGTCCACATGGACCCAGATTTCCTAACTGCAAATGGGACTTCGATGTCCTACATCCAAGTCCACAAGAGTAATTTCTGCAAAGGCTGGGAAGGGTGACATAATACAGAGATCTGTAACCAGGAAGAAAGCTTCTTGGAGTTAAGACTTTTCATCCCTAAGACAGAGGGGAAAATTCTTAGCATATAAGCAAAAGAGACTTGGTTAATGAGGTGAATATACAGGAAGTCCCCTGTAATCCAACAGAAGGTGAATTTCAAATTTTAACACCAGATAAGATAGTTAAAATCCTATTACACTGCCATAGAATGAACCCTTGAATGCATGTTTTTTACACGGGCCCTTAGTAAGGGGTGGTGACAGGCATGGGAAGCACAAATGTTTACAGAGAGAAGTGCAGCAGCTTTTGAAGACAGTCTGCCTTCACTTTGTAAGCAATGTGGCCTGGAGAGACCTGGAAACCATTTGCTATCCTTATGTGGGATCCAGATTTTTCTGCAAAATCTCCAAATATTTAAAAAGTGGCTCAACTCTTTTAAACACTGTGTTAATCAAGCAAAACATTTGTTCAGAAAGTCTGGAGGACACAGTCTTGATAGTGACAGGATTGTATAGTTTAAATCCTTTCCACCAGGGCAGAATGTGCATTCGGGAGGTAAGAAAGATGCATCATGTTAGTGTTTGCATAGAAACTGTAGACTCGGGTCAAGTGTGACAAAACATTTAAATACAATGAGCCCCACCAGTTGGGGAGTTCATTCCATTTTAGAAAAGGATGAAGGCCTGGTGTGGACAATAGTAACATTGGCAAAGTGAGAAAATTTAAAAGAACAATCTTATTAGTAGACTGTGTGGCAATTCCATGATGGGTGGGGAAATGTGTCTTTCTGATTTTTCCACTGCCTGTGAAAAGAAAAGATGAGATTTAAAGCATTTTAACTATTAGTTGGGGCTGAGTTTGTGAACTTGGTTGAGGAAAGAGGTTCACAAGTCAGATGCAGGGCTTGGAGGTGAAGCAAAAAGTCCAAGAGGAACAAAGGCACACAGGAACCTCAGGAATACTGGTCCCCAAACAGTGCGATTATACTTAGCTCCATGGCCAGAAAAGAACTATCCTGAAAGGAATTACTATTGCAAAAGCTAGTGCAGCATGGCTCTGAGATGGGGATCCACTCTCCTAATGCAAAGTTCTCCCCCATAAAATGGACAGAGAATCATCGCATGTGTGATTGTCAAGTGCTAATGCTGTCATGAATCCTTGCCTTCTCTGCCAGGTTCTGGAGCTCTCCAATAAAACCAATTTTCCTGGGAATATTTGATCTTTTTTCTTTGTCTCTTTTCAGAGTATGGCTATAGATATAGATATAGTTATAGATATAGATATAGACATATATAGATATATATATATAAAACATAGCTATTTTATATTTATATACAGGCATTAATAAAGTGCAAATGTTATTGGCTATTGTAAAAATCAATCTCATTTCCTGAGGAAGTGCTAACACAGCTTATCCCATGACAAAGTCAAAGGCATAGAATGCTTTCTGTCACCTCTCCCTGCTGCTGCTGTTTCTGCTCATCACACAGCTTATAGGGAGGAAGTGAGCCTTGGTTTTCCAGGAAGCATCAGTTCAGGGGCAGCTTCTTGCTCCCTCTGTTCTTTGGTGAGAGGGGTGGCCTCTTTGGACTGGGCCTCACCTTCCCCGAAGAGCTATTTGGTAGTGTTCAGCGAGCCATCTTCGGGAATCTTCTCCTCCGAGCAGCTCCTCCGGGAGAGTCTGTCCAGGTGCTCCAGCTCGCTAAAGCGTTCCGCCACACATTGGGCCGTGAGACGCGCCTCTGGGTCGTGGTCCCAGCACTCTGTCAGTGTCTCACACACCATCTGGATGCCCTGCAGTGGGAGAGAAGTCCAAAGGGCACCATTGGTCATTATTGATCAAAGTCCACACATTAGATTAGGGTGCATCCTTCGTGTTGTGTATCTGCTAGGTTTCAGCAAATGTGTAATGACATGTATCTGCCATTACAGTACCACACAGTTTTCTCTGCCTGAAAAATTGCTTGTGCTCAGCCTATTCAGCCTTGCTCAGCCGCTTTCTCTCAGCCTTTTACTACCTTCTTACTTTTGCCTTTTCCAGAGCTGAATACTCCAACCCGGACCAGTGTACAGGAACAGGAACAGATCTTGTTTCATTTTATGAACTCTGTGGGAGACCATCAAGAGAATACCATGGAGACCAAAAAAAAAAAGCAGGTGAACTCGGATCCTTAACTTGTTACTCATTAAAAGTTTGATTTGTGTTTTCTTCTGATGTCGTCAAGGACTCAAACAATACTTTTGCTGAAACTTCACTTGGGCCTCCAGATGCCCAGTTGGTAACTAAATGCAGCATAAAGGTTGACATTTATTTTGTATCTGTCTCCTGTATTCCCTTAAAACTCGGAGTTAGATCCTTGCTTAGTTCTGCATATCGGCATGTTAATCATAGAGGGAGTGTCTGTCTAAAAGCTGGCAATATAAAGTTGATTAGCCCTAAATTTACATATCCTATCTCATCCCCCTTCAAGACTGAGGACACCAACATAAGAAATTTACAAGGATGCTCAATTCAGTGCACACCTAGAAGCCTCCAGTCATTTCACTCAAGTTTCAGTCACTTTGGTCATCATGGATTGATGGGCTTGGCAAAATGAAGACCACCTCAAAGAGAAATTCTAATCCCATGGAGAACAGATTGCCCCCTTAGGCTATGAGGACTTCTCCAGGCATCTTGCAAAAGCAGAACTGAGATAATGATCGACCAGATCCTAGCCCACCCCAGCTGCTCCAGAAAAGCTCTGCCTTCCTATCTTGATGAGCCAATCTCATCTTCTCCATCAGAGTTTTGCCCCCTTCAGCTCCTCAAGCTGAAGTCTCTTAGCCAATTTTCTCTTACTTTCTTACTCTGCCTAACACATTTCCCTATTCATCTTAATGACACACCCTGGTATGCTTTTCTGTGACCTTATGTCAAGAACCTGTCCTGGCTAAGTCTGAGTCCTCATCTCTTCTTTAAGGGAACTTCTTCAGACCCCATCTGATGGTGCATGCTCCATGGAATGATTCAGTAGCAGCTCTGAAGAGCTAGCAAGGATGACACCTATGATGCCTATTCCTTTCCAACAACATTGGTCACTGTGACACAGCTGTCTTTGTATGTCACATGTGCTTGCCTATAAGCCATTTCATGGGGTTCACCCTACCCCTCAAAGACCCCAATCCAGTGAGCCCAAGGATAGGAAGGTGGCAAGAGTTTTCTCTCATTGGCTTAATTTTTATTTTGCATTACTGATATTTTTGTCACCGTTTTAAATCCTTTCTGAAAATAAAGCAAGCAGGAGCTAAATATATACTCTGGTAGATGGAAATAAAGTGAGCTCTGTCCACTTGGGGCATCAACACTGCCTATGGTGATCTCTCACACAGGTGGCCAGCGTGTCATGGGTATATCCTCACACTGCCCTGGAGAACTAGTTCTTGCCTTTCAATACCGACAACTTTCCCAACACACCTAGGAGCTGCTCTGTGTTCCTCTCCACCCCATGAGTTCTTGAAGTTGAATTAATTGCATAATTTACCTAATTGACTTTATTGATTGATGGCCCTGTTAGGAATAAAGTGTTACTGTTGGTATACAAGTAACATTTATTTTATTCTGGCACTGTAATTACAGGCAGTAAATTCAATTAAATATTAAGCATTAACTTGAAATCAATAGGGCAACAAATCTCATTAAGAGAAAAAATGTATTATGCAAATTCTTTCCAGAATTTTATCATCATAAATAATGGTTTCATTACAAGAACTGTGCAGCAGAGGAAGCAACAGAGTTCAAAAGGAGCAAACCAGTCTAGCACCTTCTGATTCCAGAATTTATGCAAACATTCTTACCTTTTCAGAGTCAAAGATAATTGGCCTGAAATCCCCGAGAAAGTCCGCCTTCTGCAGCCTGGGTCACCCTCATCCTGATTTTATTAAGGTCTGTCTGCTGAGTGGCACTGGGCCAGGGCTCTGTTGGACCAGGCTTCCTGCTCCATTTATCTTGGCCTTTGAGCCTGATTTGTTGTTTCTGCCTCTTATCTGAATTCGCCTTGCCCTTAGGAAACCCTACAACTTAGCTTTAGTCTTCAGAGATGAGGGACTCCATCCAATAAAGGCAATCAAAGGTTTTACTTAGTAGAAAGAATTGTTTTGTCAGTGGGACACTGTTCTCTCTCATTCTTCACTAAGGGCTCTTTCTTGAGTGTATCGCACATATGGCCAATGCTCCCTCAATCACAAAAGACTGTTGTCCTCTTTGTCTCTGCCCACTGCCCTCAACAAGTACCCAGAAAAGCAATGAATTTGAACAGGACTCCCTGAAGTCCAGACCACTGCTCTGCTATAAGCAACCCGAACTTCCATTTCTTGAAGAGAAAGATAAAGGCAGGTTTGCCTTTCCTTCACTGAATCCCCCCTCACAGGCCCCTCACAGCTTCGTATGTACAGCTTGGGCACTGCCTTGCCCCTACAGTCATTTCTCATTTCCAGCTGCCTGAAGACCTTGCTTGTTTCACTGTTGCCTGGGATTTCTTTCTAGAACTGGAGAATCCCAGAGGAAATGAGTTAAAATCCAGAAGGAATGACATGTGACCTTCGGTGTAAAGGCATGGGGAGGGAACAGCAGAGGCTGCAAGCATGACATTTTAACCTAGACCCAAAAGGGCTTAGATGGTATGCCCATTGCCCTTTAAATGGATATTAGTGAGTTATATACCTGCTGGTTGCAACTTATAACAACAGTGGCATCCATTTTACTGCAATTTTCTTTATAAACAAACCCTAGCTGGGACACAAAGGTACCTGGCCTGAGATTTAAGCCAATATCCCAGAATTCTCTCCTACCTAAGAGGCTACTTTAGATGAATCTTATTCACCCTTCAGCTGTCATCTTCTTACCTGGTGGTTGAGCCAGAAGCTGGGAATTTCTGGTCGTCCTCTGTCTCTTAACACATTGTCCTTCATGCTCTCAACACAAGGGTGCTCCCGCACCTTGGAACCAAATGGAGGCTCATAATCTTTTACCTCTGTGAAGAGAGCCAGCAAACACAGGCCAATTGAGAATGGTGTGTACAGCCAGGGGAAATGGGCACCCTGTGATGTTGGGTTAGGTTGCATGAGGTACTGACTCAAAACACATCTATAATTACTCTAGGAAAAATAGGTAATAACTGTGCATTAAAATAAAAAGGAGGAATGGCTAGGGTAGGATCATGGGAAGAATTCAACAAATGATTGTTGGGTGCTTGCTATGTACTAGATATCCTGCTAACTATCTGGCAACAAAGTGGAGAACAAAACAAAGAAGGCTACATAGCTTACATTTTACTGCAGGAAGTTTTGATGGAATGATTTTCCCCAAAGAGATGGGATGAGTTCTTGACAGGTGGGGAAACTGTACATATTACAATGATATGTGGTCTTCCACAGGTCCACAGTTGACAAACTGACCTAGGGTGTGGTGCTACATTTATGAGAATAGTTAGCCATACAGAGGTGTGAAACTGTGATATAAGCCAAAACCTAAGTGCACCTTGAAGACATTATACTAAAGGAGTAAGCCAGATATAAAAGAACAGATTGTGTATGATTCCATTGACATGACGCTCCTTAATGCTATGATTTGAATGGTTCCACCAAAACTCTTGATGAAATTTAATCATCATTGTCAGATATTAAGAGATGAGACCAAATGACACCTTTAAGAGATGGTGAGGTCAAGTGGGCTCCACCCTCAAGAATGGATTGATTTATTCAGGGATTAATGGGTTGATAGGTTAAACGATTATTTCAAGAGTGGATCTGTGAATAAACGAATGAAGCAATGGATCAATCCATTCTAAAGAGGTAGTAAAAAAATCCGAATAAGTAGTAAAACAATCTAATTTAGGGTATAGGTCAATTGAAAAGGCAGAAAGCACTACAAAACTAAATCATGACTGTGCTAAGAAGGACAGTGGGCCTAATTTCACATTCCTCAAAGTAAGTAGAAACTTTGGCTTTTAGCCTCAAAATAATATTATTTAATGAATAAAACTGTCCATAATTAACCCTTCCAGACTAAGAACTGAAGAAGATTTCATGGCAAAAATGATATTTTGAAAAGGGATAGCCAGATTTTCTTTTTTCTTTTGTTTTCCTTCTTCCCCTTTCCCAGAACCTTACTTGCATATTTATCTTCTTTGGCCTCACCCAAGTAGAAGAGCTACAAGGATGTTTTCTTTTTTTATAGTTTGAAATATAGAAAGGTTTGGGATGAAGCCTCTTGCCCCAGCACATTGAGACAAAGGCAAACCATCACTTTGTGCCTGTTTTTTGCCCTTAATGCTGTTGATCCCTCTATCCACATTGATCTTGAGGTGAAGCCTTTTGACTTGAATAGTACTTATGTCTTCTTTATTCATTTCCTTTGCTATTTTCTGACAGACTTTGCATCGAGACCCAAAATACAGGATAAGTTTTGTGTCTTTCAGTTTCCTGCTCAGTATCTTCATCTTTGAAGTTAATAAACATGAGTTGAGTAACATTTAAATAAATGCTGTTACATGATCTGGGTGTGGTGGTGTATGCATTCCTATAATCCCAGCACTCTGGGAGGATGAAGCAGGGAGATCACAAGTTTGAGCCCAGTCTGGCCAATTTAGCAAGACAATGTCCTGAAAAGAAAGAAAAGAGCCACCCCCAACAACAAGGAGGAGGTAAGCCTTCTGGGCCACTGTACCACCACTCCCAGCACCAAGGAGCAGAGCAGCATGCCCCATGGAAAGGCAAACACACCTAAACAAATATCAAAACTAGACTCTCAGATCACCTAAAGCAACGCCAAAGGGAAATGAGATGGGACAATCTGATACTCAACCACTTGGAATCCCAGAATTGGGAAGAAAACAGGATCTGGAAAAAATGAAATCAGAAATAATTTCTCAGGTAACAGCAGAGATTGTGCCCATAGTGCAAGACATGATTAATAAAACTAGAGAGGATATAGATAAAAAAATAGAGGAGCTGAGGAACATGATGGAATCCCAACATAGGAAACAGTTGGAATCCATAAAACAGATGCAAACAGATTTCCAGGAGATTAAAAACTCCATCGAAAGTTTACGCAGCAGAATGAGCCAATGTGAGGACAGAATTTCAGATATAGAACAAAAGATTGCAATTAGTGACCAGGAAAAGAAAAATTACTTTAAAATAGTAAGGGACTATGAGAAATCAATCCAGCAGCTACTAGATGATGCAAAGAAGAATAACATAAGACTGATCAGAGTCAATGAAGAAACAGGAGAGAGTGCAGATGACATGAAAAAAATGTTCACAGAAGTGATGGCACAAAACTTCAGAATCAGGGGAAAAGAACTTGACAGATAAGTGGGGCATATAGGACTCCAACTAGCCTTAATCAAAGAAAAAATCTACACATAGGCATAAAATAGTTAAGATTCCAGAAACCCAACAGAAGAACAAAATTCTACAAGCAGTGAGAGAAAAGAAACAAATCAACATACAAAGGAAAGCCCATCAGAATCACAGCAGACTTCTCAACACAAACCCTCAAGTCAAGAAGAGCTTGGAGTGACTAAAGCCCTAAAGAAAAACAGCCTCCAACCCAGATTGATGTACCCTGAAAAACTATATTTCAAGACTGATGGAGAAATAAGATACTTTCATGACAAAGAGCACCTTAGGAACTTCAAGAAAATCAAACCAGCACTTCAAAAAATTTTAGACAATATCCTAGGAAAAGACAATGAGGATCAAAACCACAGGAAGCCCAACAGAATGAAAGGCATGACAAGAAATTACAGCAAAGGGGGAGAATCCAACAACAAAAAAAGTCATGATAACGATAAGTCAATATGTATCAGTTAAAACCATCAATGTTAATGGTCTCAATTCACCAATCAAAAGAAATAGACTGACAGAATGCATCAAGAAGCAAGATCCAGCAATATGCTGCATACAAGAAACACACATAATTCAAAAAGAAACTCATAGACTGAAAGTTAAAGGGTGGAAAACAATACTCCATGTGACAGGAACCTGAAAAAAAGCAGGAGTAGGTATCCTGTTTGCAGATCAAGTGGATTTCAAACCAACACTGACTAAGAGAGACAAAGAAGGACATTACATACTTGAAAAGGGAACAATCCAAGAGGAAGAGATGACAATCATAAATATATATACACCAAACACTAGTACACTAAACTATAAAAAACAAATACTAACAGACATGAAAAATCAAATAAGCACTAATATAATACTAGTGGGGCTCCTAAACACCGCACTGTCACAAATAGATCAACTAGAAGAAAAATAAGTAACAAAATACTAGAACTCAATCAAACTCTTGAACAAATGAATTTAACAGATGTTTACAGAGTGTTCCACCCCACAAAATCAGAATATACATTCTTTTCAGCCGTACATGGGTTGTTCTCCAAAACACTGCATACTCGCTCATAGAACATGTTTAGTAAGTGCAAAGGAATTAAAGTTATCCCCTGTATATTATAAGACCATAGTGCAATGAAATTGGAGATCAATAGCAAAAGAAACCACAAAAATTTCATAAACACATGGAAATTGAACAACATACTTCTGAATAACCAATGGGTCACAGAGGAAATTAAAGAAGAAATCACACAGTTCCTTGAAATAAATGACAATGACAATACAACATATCAGAATCTATGGGACACAATAAAAGCAGTCTTAGGAGGGAAGTTCATAGCAGTGAATACTCATATTAAGAAAACAGAGTGAGCCCAATTAAAAAACCTAATGCTGAACTTCAAGTTTCTAGAAAAAGAAGAGCAGGCAAAACCCAAAGCTCAGACAAGGGAGGAAATTATAAAGATCAGAGCAGAAATCAATGCAATGGAGACTAAGAGAGCGATACAAAAAATTAATGAAGCCAAGAGTTATTTCTTCGAAAGAATAAACAAAATTGACAATCCCTTAACCAGCCTTATCGGAAAAAGGAAAGAAGAGGCCCAAATCCATGCAATTAGCAATGAAAACGATGAAATTACAATGGACCCAGCAAAAATCCAGAGGGTCATGAATACCTACTTTGAGAACTTGTACGCCAATAAGATGGAAAACACAGAAGAAATGGACAGATTCCTAGATACATATGAATTGCCAAAGTTGAACGAAGAAGACCTAAAAATTCTAAACACCCGAATATCAATCAATGAAATTGAAAACATAATTAAAAACTTACCAACTAAGAAAATCTCGGGTTCTGATGGCTTCACTGCTGAATTCTACAACACATTTAGGGAGAACTACTGCCACTACTGGTGAAACTCTTCAATGAAATTGAAAGGGAAGCAATACTCCCAAATTCATTCCTGGAAGCAAGCATCACCTTGATCCCCAAATCAGAGAAAGACCAAACCGAAAAAGAGAACTTAGGGCAATCTCACTAAAGAACATAGATGTAAAAATCCTTAATAAGATGCTGGCAAATAGAATGCAGAAGATCATCAGGAAGATCATACACTCTGATCAAGTGGGATTCATGCCAGGGATGCAGGGATGGTTCAACATATACAAATCACTAAATGCAATACACTATATCAATGGAGTCAAGGATGATATGATCATCTCAATAGATGCAGGAAAAGCATTTGACAAAATCCAATGCACATTTATGATAAAAACTCTACAAAAAATTGGAAGAGACGGTCTCTACTTCAATCTGATAAAAGCTATCTATGAAAATCCAACAGCCAATTTCATACTAAATGGTCAAAAACTGAAATCCTTCACACTAAAATCAGGAATGAGACAAGGATGTCCACTATCACCATCCCTGGTCAATATAGTTTTGGAAACATTAGCCACAGCAGTTAGAAAAGAAAAAGAAATAAAATGAATAGATAGGAAAGGAAGAAGTAAAATTGTCATTATTCACAAATGACATGATACTCTATATAGAAGACCCCAAGAACTCCACCAAAAGTCATCTAGACTTAATAAGTAAATTCTGTAAAGTAGCTGGATACAAGGTCAACACACAAAAATCAGCAGCTTTCATCTCCACAAACCACAGACTCACTGAGAGAGAAAAAGGGCAAATATTTCCTTTCACAGTTGCATTCAAAAAACTAAAATACCTAGGAATCAACCTAACAAAACAAATCAAAGACCTCTTCTCTGAAAATTATAGCAGTCTGAAAAGAGAGACTGAAGACTATATAGAAAATGGAAAGACATCCCTTGCTCCTGGGTAGGAAGAATCAACATAGTGAAAATAGCCATACTTCCAAAACTGCTATATAGATTGAATGCAATCCCAACTGAAATTCTAGCAGGATACTTCCCGGATCTCAAGGAAGTAATCCAAAAATTCAGTTGGAACAAGAAGAGACCTAGACTAGCAAAAGCAATTCTAGGCAACAGAGACAGGGCAGGGAGTATCACAACCCCCAATTTGAAACTACAATTACAAAGCTACTGTGATTAAAACAGCATGCTACTGGCAAAAAAAAAGACCTGAGAACCAGTGGAACAGATTACAAGATGCAGAAACAACTCCAGACATACTCAGCCACCTCATCTTCAACAAAGGAGCCAAACACTCTAACTGGACGAAAGATAGGCTCTTTAATAAATGGTGCTGGATGTCTTTCCATTTTCGTGTATCCTCTTAGATCTCTTTTTTCAGAATGCTGTAGTTTTCAGTGTAGAGGTCTTTTGGTTCCTTTGTTAGATTGATTCCTAGATA
>NW_004624788.1:8469354-8522468 GCF_000247695.1 Heterocephalus glaber | reverse complement strand
AGAAAAAGGAAAAGAAAGAAAAAGGAAAAGAAAAAGATAAAGGAAGGGAAGGGAAGGAAGGAGGGCTGAGGATGTAGCTCTTTGCTAAGTCCTGAGTTCAATCCCTAATACAAAAAAAAAAAAAAAAGGACATAGTAAGAGCTGGTTCTAGGTAAGGATTTACTCTATCTCCTCTTCTATAAAATATATGGACTGTACTGAAAAACCTCCATGTTCCCTTCCCGATTTATCTTGTAATCCCATCTAATAGAATCATACTGTTATTGCTATGCCTTGACATATGTGTACTATAAGAGGAGTGGATAGGATAGGATTTGTATTTAATATAAAGTGCTCCTTAGACACTGTATCAGTCCGTGTGCTCTCCATTTCCAACTCTTGGCTGCTGTAGCAGTTGGGGTCCGTGGCTGTCTAGATCTCCTTTAGGAAGCCTACAGCATGGTCCCCAGCTACCGCATGTATTGAGCCATAGGACTTATGCCATCACCCTTCTCTGGAAGTTGGCCCAGCCTGGAGATTTCTGACCATAACTGCTTCACCCCAGGGTCATCCTGTAGCCAAAGACAAAAAGTATGAGAGTCAACAGTTAAACCCCCTTGCCTCTGGCTGGATCTCACATACACAGAGCAAAAAGATGTGTATAACTCTACGCTTTTCGAAAGTCTTGGAAAGTTGTGAGATTCCTTAGTAGCCCCTAGGGATGCAAGATCTACTTGCTCTCTTTGACTGGTAGGAAATTTCATAAGGAAGGGAGGTCAAGGGGAGACTGGAAAGTACTGCCAAAGAGACTATTTGGGATACACTGGGAGGATCCAAATCTTCTTCCTGGAAGTTTAACATAGAAAAGTCTGAGGTTATCTACCTCTGACCCAAACTAGCATCTTCCCATCCCTTGATAGTAAAGTAGTCTTTCAGGTTAGGAGTGAAGACGGGGATTTGAAATGTGTGCATGTTTTAAGTGAACCTTTCTTCAGCTCTTGAGAAATATTTATATAATATATATTTCCCAAACAGCTAAGGCATATTTGTTTTTCTTATGGTTTTTTAGAATTCTTTCCTTGCTCTTTTCTCTCCCTTTGAGTAATCTACTCCCAACCCTGTTTTTTTCTTGCACAACATTTACCCAGATGACTTCACGTTTGGCCTGGTGCACATCTGCCTGTCAGTCAACAGCATTGCTATCTGGGTCAGAGAGCCTGTTTCTACTAGGACCTTGAGAAATGCAACCTGATAGGATCTGCCGGGTGGTGACAGTTTGTAAGTTCTAAACAAGCTATGCAAAAAACTACTGGTTACAAAAAACAGTCCTCTCTTTAACTCTTATTATTTACCAACATTCAACCCAAACACTTGTGCTTTCTGGGCTTGGAGAAGTAGGTGGGAGTTGGGTGTGGAGGCAGGAGAGACCATCTCATTTGAACTGTGGGCACCAGATGAAGGGATGGTTGGGAGTAGAGTTACTGAAGTGTTTTCCAGAGTTCCTCTTCGTGTGTTTGCATGAACGATGTCCAACTTCAGGCCTTCTTTTTTGAAGAACTGCAAAGAAAGCAGCTTAAGGGTTGAGAGGCCTTGGTCCACGAAAAGTGCTATACTTGGCTAACCTATAACAAAAAGGATTTTTAAAAATTGGAATTGCCTTTAAGAAAAGAACTTTAAGAGCTCAGACACTAATGCAGAGTTTAGTAGTTAAAGAAGTGCTCACAAGCATGGTGGTGGTGTGCACCTGCAATCCTAGCACTCTGGGAGGCTGAGGCAGGAGGAATGCAAATTCCAGCCTAACCTGGAGAACATAGCAACTTAGAGAGTACTCTCTCTAAATAAAAAAATTAACAAGGACTGGGGATTTAGCTCAGGGAGAAGGCCCTGGGCTCCTTCCCCACTACCACACGCTTACAAAAGCGCTAACAATATGCTCCATAAGGTGAGATACTGTTGGTCATTTCTGTACTGGCTTCAACATTAACTAGATAGGAGGACTTGAAAAAGAGATGGCAAAACTTTGTGACTGTAGTCAACAATTAATTGCATGTTTGCAAAAAGCTAGTGGAGAGGATTGCAAATGTTCCCAACACAAAAAAATGATAAATGTTTGAGATAGATAATCCTCTGATCTGATCCTTTTGATCTGATCCTTACACATTCTATACATGTATTGAAACATTATACTTCCCCTACAAATCTGCAATTATGTGTCATCTAAAAATTTTAAACTGTACATTAAAAGGGACTTTGTGCCTCACTTTCTGTATCTGCAAAGTGAGGAAATTCACAGGTGTCCTCTGTCACTACCAAACACAGCATCACAGAACAGCTATGCTACCCTCTGCACTGACTTGTCAGGCTGGACCACCTCCAAGTCAGATAGGCTGGGGTGCTGGGGAGTCAGCACTCACACCTTGACCCAGAGCAGCGCTGGGCCACAGAGGCAGAAAACCGCAAGAGAAACCCCGAGTCCTCTGGGTCAGGCAGTGTGATGTTGGGTATACTTCCTGTACTGCTACTTGCACACTTACACTCCAGTCGCCTGCCGGCGAGGCCACTTACAAGATACCTGCTGGTGGCTTCCTTCCCTTTCCTGACTCACTCACTTCCTTTCCTCCCTACTGGCATTTCCTGTGATCTCTTCCCAAATGAACTACTTATACTCAAATTCTTTTTCCAGGGCCTGGGCGCTTAACCCTAGCCAGATTTCTACACAGCAGAATTATTTAATCAAAACCAAGTCCCTGTCCCACCTGGGATTCTCAGACTGCTTACCCGGCCAGGAATACAAGGTCAACACCTCATCTCATCACCAACATCTTTTCTAAGAAATCTCTTCGGGATTTCTTGAGGAGGATTTTCTCTTCCTTCCATCTCCTTCCATAGCTCCCTGTTTTTCTCTGCAGTCTTCACAGTGAAAGCCACAAAATGCCAAGACCTTGCAGCTTCTTTTCATTTCTCTCAGGAAATTTCTCAGCTTCTCTTAAGAGAAACTGAGCTTGCCTCACTCTTCCCATTTCTGTGCGTTGGAGGGGAGGTCTCGGGACAACAGTGGTAATCTTCTGAGCGTTGGCATTGGGTACACGCTATTGTTTTCTCTTTAGCTCCAACTTAGCAGGGCAGCCAAGCTGTTGACAGTTTTCCTCAAAGCAGTGCCCCTGAGTTTTTAATGTTTGCTTTCCAAAAGGCACGCACTTAAAATCCAGGGAAATGAAGTGTTTCAATCTTGGTCTCTCCTCAATCATCTTTCTGGTTTTCTTTTCTTTCCTCTTTCTTCCCCCATTCCTTTCTTTTTTTAGGCTCATTTGCCCTTTTTGTCCTTCTCACAAGCTGGCAGTAATGTGACAATACACTAAGGAGCTTACTTGGAGCCGTGTTATTCCTCTTAAAATACTTCCATTCAATGGTCTAAATGGCCTGGGATTTGGAGGAGGGTTTGCTTGCGGGCCAAGCCTGGCTGGGGATGACGTGAATGTTGTGCCTGCTGCATTCACAAAAGAAGACCCTGGATGGCCTCTTTCATCCACCTCCCACACATGGAATAAACACTTGCAGGGACGCCAAACACACTGAACATGCAGCACAGGGATCCCGTGTAAAAGAAAGCCAGCCTTTGGTCTGCCCTTGGGGAACAGCTGCCTCATGCCTTTCTCCTTTATACAGCAGAACACACCCGCCACCTATTCTGTCTTTCTCCTTCCCTTTTAAACAAGCCGAAGACTTGTTTTCTGGGCTTGTCTTTCACATGATCAAATTGTCTGAAATAATGCCTTCCATCATTATCTGTCCCTTAAATCCACTTTGTTTTCTTTTGAAAATTATCACACTCACCCATCTCACCCCTAGACCACCTTACCTGCCTTTCTGGAGTATCTATCACCTTCTCACTACACTTCCTATTCCTTAAGGAAACAGAATGATTTTTAAACTGCTGCATCTTTAGCATTTTTTGGTACTGGGGATGGAACTCAGGTCCTTGCACTTGCAAGGCAGGTGGTAGAACCACTGAGCTAAATCCCTGGCCCATTTTTTGTTATTTTTCTTTCTTTTCTTTTTTTTTTTTCTTTTTGAGACAGGTTCTTGCTATATAGTTCCGGCTGGCCTCAAACTCATGGCAATTCTCCTGCCTCAGGCTCCTGAGTGCTGGGATTACAAGCATGCATCACTATGGCTAGCTCCGCAGCATTTTGAATAGTGCCTGAGACACAAATACTGAGTAAATATTTCTTAGGTAGATGAATGAATGAATGAATACATCTTTGGAGAAATAAGGATAAGGAAGTTATCTTCAATTTTAGAGCACTGATGCTATAACACATACAGAAATTAATAGCTTTGGTATTTTGTTGGTGAGAATTCACCCAGAGAAGATAGGAAGATGGATCAGTGCAGACTGTCAGAAGTGAGGCCTTCACTGAAAGCTTCTCAAATGTGTAACTATCTCACTCACTCCTTCTAGAAAGCCTTGGCATCAGTGGCCAGCATTCAGAGTAGCTCTGACTACAATAATGGTACTTGTAGCTTCTGTTTATCTGACATGTTCTCCTTCAGTCACATCAGGAAGGTTAAGGCCTCTGGGCTATGGATGGGGTGATATGAATGTTGTGCCTGCTTTGATTCATGGCTACAACTGCCCTACTTCTGAAACGTCAGTTTTCCCATTTGTAAAAGGAGCTACTAACAAAAAAGACCTCAAAGCATTCGGGGAAGATCAAATGAGCTGATAAGTGAAGCAAGTGCTTAAGTAATGGTAGCTGTTACTCCTTTGTAGCTTTCTCCATTGGACCAAACCTACTTCCACCAGGAAGCCTTTCGGTTTTGACTATGCTCTTAACTTATTATAACCTCTCTTTTGAGCTTCCTGGTGTAATTTCATGCTAAATAGAGTGGCAGCCAGTGGTTCAGAAGGGGCTATTGTCACCGCCTGCACTATCTCCCTAATGAGAGGCAGGCCTCTCCAGTGCTGCATCTTTCTCATGTTCCCCCTCGTGGCCCTGTGCAGAGAACAGGCTGGCTGAGAAAGAAGGTACTCAAGAGAACATCCCTAGTCTCCCTCTTCCTTCCAGAGGTCACCTATACCTCACTGCTTGACCCTAGCAGCACACTCCTTTTAGCTGATCTGGGCATTCAGTCCTTTGTTTCCACTGCCTTGCCTTTCTCCAGCTATTGTGACAGAACAGCACCTTGCTTTGGGGAAGTTTGCTTTAGTGTGGCAGTCCCAGGAAACAGCTTGGGCCAGAGCCAGCAGTGGTCCTCAAAGGTATTCACGATGAGGAAAACGGAATGAGAACACAGGTGGAGACGAGCCTGGGGAGGCAGGCAAGACCTGGCCCTCAACATCCATGGGATGAGGTGGCCTCAAGGGTAAGGACAGGGTGAAGTCACGGAGAGGCAGCAGAGGTAGGGTTTCACATCCTTCTGCACCATCATCCATTCTCTATTGCTTAGCGTCCTACTTCATTTAGTGACAAGGATGGAATGATAGTTGATCTCTGTTGTGGAGTAAAATACTGATGTCCCAGTCACTGTACGAAGGAAGCATATTCTACATTTCTCTCTTGCTTTTTCTGTTTTTGAAATGAGAGAGCCAGCGAGGTATGGCAGTGCACACCTGTAATCCTAGCACTCAGGGGCTGAGGCAGAGGGTTGGCACGAGCTGGGGGCCTGCGTGGGCTACATGACGCATTCACGGCCAGCCTGACCTGCACAGTGAGACCTGTCTCAACAGCAGCAACAACACAGAGACATGGAAGGACCAACGAAGAGTGGTAAAACATGTATTACCAATTACAGGAATGAAGCTAAAAAGAACTGTTTTTGTCTCTCCCTCTTATCTTACAAGTTGAGAGATTTATTGTTTGTTTTCTTAGGCGAGAAACATAACTGCATATGTAAGCTTTTAAAAGGCAAAGCGGAAAATCAAATTCTGTTTTTAGTAGACTATAGGCTTCTTGAGGTCAAAACCTGGCTTTCCTTTTGGGACTCTACAGAAGCTTGAAAAAAGACAAGACAAGATCTTGTCCTTGGAGGGAGCACGTCTGTCTTCAGCATTCATAAGCTTTCCATGGGACTCTTTGGACATAAAAGAAAAGTCTCTGAAATTAGGACTAAGTTAAACATCTACCTGTAAGGTTTTGAAGATAGATAAAAAAGAAACAGGACTAAAGAAAGAAAGAAAGAAAGAAAGAAAGAAAGAAACCAAGCAAGCTAGCTCTATGCTTTTAGAAGAAGAGACCAACATAAGAGAAGCAACTAAGTACTGTATGTGAGATCACACACTTAGTAAAGAGAAGGGCTTTGTATAAGACTGAAAGTCAGGAGGATAAATAGCTTTGGTTTTTGTAGTCTGAGGTAAGATGGGAGAAACAGAACCTCAGGCTTCAGATCAAACAAAATGAGACTAGGGATGGCCTCTTTCCTTTTCCCCAAAAGCCATCTGTTCTTTTCCTAAAGGTTATAAAAGGTTTTTTTCAGACTAGTTGAACAAACCAAATCTGGTTCCTTTCTTAGGAAAACTTGTTTATACTGTATCCCTTTTTAGTACTTGTAAAAGTTGGTGAACTTGGTTCTTCCCTATTAGCCTAAATTCTTCCACACTCAGCAAATATCAACAGGAAAACGCTTTAGTCATTGATAACAATGAACGCAGGAGCTCAGACAGAGCCTTAATAAGCTGGCGGCGCTGACAGAGGGAAAGACAGAGACAAAATCTCCAGTTCGTGTTTATAGAATAACAGGTTTGAAAGCAGAGAAACACTAAAATCTAGGTAAATTTGTTCTGACAGTGACAATAGCACACAACACATATCAGTCTAAAGATTCATTTTGGAACTGTCAAAGCTTTCAAGCAGAAAATATTCTCAGTGGCTGAGACTTGGTTAAACAAATTTCACTGCACAAGGAAAAACGAAGTTACTTTTTGAAGTGTCTTAGTGGAAGAATCTCAAGCAGGAAACCAGAAATCTCACTGTTAGCCAAATAAGGAGAGTCATTTCCAAGCTTATGCCCAGGAAAATACTTGCGAGGTCAGGAGGTTGTAGGGACAGAAGTGACCTGGACCCACCATGGAAGGTCACCTAAACATGTTCAGGAAGAGGTGAAGAATCAAAGCCAGCGGTGGTGCTGATCGAATCTCTCTTAGGCAAAATGGTGGGTGGTTTGACCCAGTAGTCAAAGCTGTGGCAATTTGAGCAACAAAATAAATAATGACAATACTGGACACAGACAGAATAAAACAAACATGCATGATTCCAAGCTGATATAAATACATAATTAATGGAGAAATAACAAGTGATGATGAAAGAAAAGACAGCTCTCACTTCGAATAGCTATCAATAAAGAAATAAGAAAATAGAAAATCTCCATTAGGCAAACATGACAGTCATAACTGTTATAAACAAGAGTTACTGATGGAGCTTCAAACTCATGAGTAAAACTATGAAAAGAAAAGATTAAGTTGGCTTTGCTAGGTATTTAATACCCTTAGAAACAGTATTTTCCCATAAGATATACATTAGCTATAAATTGAAAAAAGTACCCTTGCAAGGGAGCAAGCTGGCTGACACAGCCTTAACCAAGCGGTCAGATTTATCAGCTGACACCAGTGACCTTGTGCCACTTGATGTGACACACTGAGAAGGGAACAGATCATGTTGGTGTCAGTGTTGTCCCGAATATGTAATCTCAAACGAATCATGAGAAGCATCAGGGAAAGTCAGAGAGAGAGAGAGAGAGAGAGTCTGTAAAGCGAATGATCTGAACTCTTCCCAAGAGTCAAGGTCACAGAACAAGATAGGGTGAGGTAAAAAGGAGGCAATGGAGGCATGTGTGTCATATCAGTGTGTATCCTATTGGAGAAAAGGACATTACTGGGCACTTGGAAGTTCAAATAAGGTCTATAATTAATGAAAAGCGCTATACTACTGTTAATTTCTCTTTTTTTTTTTTGGTACCGGGGATTGAACTCGTGACCTTGCTCTTGCAAAGGCAGGTGCTGGAACCACTGAGCTAAATCCCTGGTCCCTAATTTCCCATTGTTGATAGCTGTAGACTATGGTTTAGGTTAGATGTTAACACTAGAGGAAGCTAGTTTAAGAATAGATGAGAACTCTCTGTACTATAAGTACAACTAACCTGTAAAATTATTTAAAAAACAAAGAGTTAAAGATAGAATTAAGCTTAGCTTGATTTCATTTGGCAGTCAGCCAGGGCCGGGCTGAGGTGCACACATTTCTCAGGTAAGACCTAAGACCATGATAGCAACAGCTGAGAGAAGAGTCAGGAAAGGATACAGCATTGAGGGCTTCTGCCATTAGCACCACTTGCTTGATCAGGGAACAATATTCCTTATAGCAGTAGACTCCCTGCCCTGTGCACCCTAGGTGTTGCCCAACCTTTCCTACATTCTCCTGATTAAGAGTAGTGATGGCTTCTGACAAAAGAGAGGACTCAGTATGCAACCTGCATGGAAGAGATGGTGAGGGAATCCACAGATGCCATGGTAGTGAGTGTAGGGAGAGTGCTCAAAACAGTAAAGTGGGTAAACCTGGGGAAAAAAGAGCCAGCCAGCAGCCCACCTGAAATTTACAGAGGGCAAGCAGGAAAAATGTGGGTCTCCTAATAAATGTGGGTTTTCAATAACCTCCAATTCCTCAATAACAACTCTCCTCTAGATTTTTCAAAACCAAACTAATATATCAAGCCATTCTACTCATTTTACCTCACAAAAAGTCACATCTACAAAAAAATTACAGTCAAATCCTTTTTCCAGACCTTGTAATTTGAAAACAATCTTACAATACAAAAATAAACTAAAGCCAGATGCTTATTTGAATGTTACCAATTTGAGAAATAAAAATAAATCTTATAGTATTAGAGCTTATTTCTTGCTAGAAATTAAAATATTTGCAGAGAGATGCACCAAAGAAAAGTAATTGCATAAAGGCTTATGACAGGAGATGGAAAGCTTTACATTCCAAACATGATTTTCAGCTTGAAAAACTGGGGTATAAAGCATAATTGTAAATAGTTCTCGAGTGGCTGTATAGTATAGCCCTTCACTCTCACTGTAGAGGTAACTGCTTTGTGGTCACTCCACAATTGTGCTTTAAGCCAAGAACACATTGCACCACTGTGAGGGGGTCCCACCACTGTACCATGCTGGGGTCCATACATACCTCCCACAGCATTACAGCGAGATGTCATTTCCCAGAGCACCAAAGCCATAGAGTAAACATCGGTCTGCTTGAAGGACTCAACATTCTCCAAGTTCATCCTGGATTCCAGGACTTCTGGGGCCATGTATCTTGCAGTTCCCACCTAAAGCAAAAATAGACATTGAGGCCTATCATTTAATTCCAGGTCTCTCTAAGATCAGGTGCTCTTTTAAAAGATCACGATGCTGTTTTAAATAATAACTGCACAAAAAGGTACGTCTACTGTGATTTTTAAAAATAGATGTTCTCTCCCTGAAAAACCTTTAAAGACTATAAACAAAGCATGCCAAAATAAGGAAGTCCCAAAGCCCAGAGCTGCCTTATCAGTCCCGTGATAGATGGGATCACACTATTCAATAACATCCTTACTGATAACCTGAAAGACAACATCTGTGACATTTCAGATGTTTATTTTTGCTTTTGCAAATTAAACATTTTTTAGTTCTTGAAACTCCCAGGCTTACAATGAAAATAATCACCATCGGTTTTGATAATGTAAGGAGAGTTTTAATTTTGTTTACCACATGGTACATTCCACTGTGTCAAAGATGTAATGTAATTTCATAAATCTCCACAAAATTGAACTCATGTGAAAGTATTTTCACAGTAAAAGACCAATAGTGAATCCTGTTATAATTTTTATGGGTGTGCCATGCGTGGAGTTGTAGTTTGACTTTTAGCCCTGTGCTAATCTTTATGACTGAGCATGCAAACAGGGGACCCATAGGAAAGAAGAAGAAGTATTTCTAGGAGAAACATTTCAAATTCAAGTGTTTGAAATGCAGCCTGTACTGCCTGAAGAAATAGCAATAACTGTCCTACCTTCCGAAGGACCTACAGAAGGTCAAGTAATTTGTTATCATTCCTATGAACATTTCTTATTGGCATGTAGCAGAAGAAATTTTTCTTTTTAACAGGTCATTGCATGACTCATTACCCCGGCACATTAGTTTGTATTTCACATGTTTGTCTTAACACTCCTGTGCTGCCACGGGCACAGAGGTCTGATTGAGCAGTAATTGAGTGTCCCAGAAGCACATGCTGCTACCTAGCCAGAGCAAATAATGGTGCTTATGATGAACTTCACAGTGTGAAAACATGGGGCTCATCATTTAGAAAGGATGCCTTGGGAATTTTTAATATCCTTCCAATATCACCTTAGCCAAAACGGTTTCCACTTTAACCCATGAGGATGTTTCAAAAGCAGAACTGCTCATTTGCTCAACAAATAATTATTTACTTGGACACTGTCATTGTTCAAGGCATTGAGTGACCACATGGTTGGATTTGGACATCAAGGAAACTGCCTTCTGGAATCTAGAAATATAACTACCAGTGGTATAGGGCAGAGAGGACTAAGCACCATTATAAGAGAGGGAAAAAATAGAGATAAAATGGTAACAGCACTTGAAGCAAAGAAAAATCATTTGTAAATGGAAATGAGGACTGACCCTCAGATGAAAGTATTTTCCCTGAGTTGGGAAGGCTTTGAAGATGGGGATAGAAATACTGTCCATTAGCAAAGGTACCCAGGTAGGAGACAGTGAGCATGCCTGTGGGTAGACTCCCGACTTTGGCTAGATTCCCTAGCCAAGAAGTACCCAGAGTGTTGAAGTACTCCAGACAAGAGACATGAGGTATGGATCAAGAGGTAGGGTGTTGTCAGCCCAAGGCAGGAGGATCTAGCAGCAGCTCTCACTTACCTGCCCACTGTTGGCCAGGTCATCTACAGACAGAGTAGGGTCCAGACGCAGGGAAAGCCCAAAGTCGCAGAGGCAGCAGGTCAGATCATTCTTCACGAGGATGTTGGAGCTCTTGAGATCTCTGTGCACGATGGGCATTTTAGGTCTCCCACATGGTGTGTGGTCACTATGGAGGTGGGCGATGCCCCGGGCAAGGGAACTGCCCAACTTGCGCAGGTCCTCCCAGCTGATGACATGCCGGGTGAGGTACTCCTGAAGGTTGCCCTTGGCATGGAAGGCAGTGATCAACCAGTACTGTTTCCCCAACTCTGTCTTCCGTTCCTCAGCTGTGAGAAACTGGAGGATATTCTCATGCTTCAGGTTGATGTCTGAGAAGATGTCTTTCTCTGTCTTCCAAGAGGCATACTCCTCATAGGGGAAGATCTTGACTGCTACAGTCTCGAACTGCTCTGAAGTGTTCTGCTTCAACTTGGCCTTGTAAACCTCAGCGAAGCGGCCTTTGCCCACCAGTGTGTCCAGCTCGATGGGCAGGAGCTCCGTGTTGTGGTTGATGTTATTGGCACATGTGGAGCTGATGTCAGAGCGGTCATCTTCCAGAATGATGGCACAGTGCTCACTGAACTCCATGAGCTTTCGTGGCTTGCTACTCTCCCAGGATGGGCTCAGCTTCTGCTGCCGGTGAACACGGTAGCAGTAGAAAATAATGATGACAGCTATGGCGATTCCCAGAGGCGGCAGAAGACTGACTCCTGTCACTTGGAATATGACTAACCACAAGTCAGGACTGCTTGCAGCATATTCTGATGTGAAAACAAAACAAAGGAGAGGTGGAGTTAGGTCAGGAGGCACATATGGTCAAGAGGTGAATCCATGCCTCAAGTGTCCATCCATGTTAGCGTCTGTTTAGTTTTTGAGGATGCCACATTATGAATATTCTCCAGGCCACAGTTGCTAATATATTCCTGTTCATTCTTTCCTATCTCTGGTCATCCAATGCCTCCTCCCCTTCCCCAAATTGCAGCTTAAATGTCACTCCCTAAGGGAAAACTAGGAAAAGTTGGTGAAATACCATTTTTATATTTTTATTTATTCTTATAGTAGCACTGACCTCACATTGGATTTGTATCTATCATTCCCTACTTCCCCCAGCCCCAGTAGACAGGGTGCCCTATGCTGGCTGGGACTGCTTCCCTGAGGTAAACAGCATTTAGCACACAGCAGGT
This sequence comes from Heterocephalus glaber, assembly GCF_000247695.1. The sequence goes on along the minus strand of NW_004624788.1, from coordinate 8,510,345 downwards.
CCTCATATTGTTGAATGAATACAAAACATTTACCGAATGTTAACTAAAATCAAGGCATTGCAAGTGGCACAGGCAATATAGATAGGATGATCCTTCAGCCTTCAAAAACCTTGCATAAGTGGGGTCTTCTAAAAATGTATATACTGGCACAGTTCTGTCATAGTCTTTCCTCTTTCCCAAGCTCCAACTTTGTTCTGCTCCGACCAGCATTCAGGCTGCCCTGACTCGTCTGATCTGGGCTGTTAGAGGAATTTATGGAAAGCATCTCTTTGGAAGTCTGTTACTTTATTTCCACCCAATACTTCTCTGTTCACTGTGCATACACTTTGTCATTTCACAAAGCAGAAATAATTAACAGTAATAATGGAAACACTACTACAAAGGTAAGAGGAGCTAAAGAGAGAAATGTGGTCAATTTTCTGACTTGGAATACTGAAGCAGGACCCTATGGATTAAGGAAGAAGAGTGCTTAGCATCAGATATATAACCACAGTGTCTTATTTATCAAACTTTGGTTCATTTCCCAGCCTTGGTTTGTTTTCCTCTTGAGCAAAGAAACATGGATAAAACCATGTAGTCAGCAAGAGACAATGATGGCAGTAACAGTTCAATGAAAGCATATGATTGGTAATTCCATTAGGCAAAAATGTGAGAATTTTAATGCTTTACATGTCATTCATTTGCCCTTGAAGTTACTCATTAATGAGCAGACCTCATGCTCAGACATAAGATTCATCTATTAATATACCGTTACTGAATGTCTACTATGAGCATGACACTGCCTTCAAAGAGTATCCAGTAGAGGAATAAAGGAATGTATACAAATGCTAATCAACATACAGCATTCTGAAATGGGAGCTAAATGTGTGCTGCAATCTATGTGTTGGTGGAAGGTGAAAAAAGATCGGAGAAACATACAAAGCAGTGGCAATGACTGCCTTTGAGTTGGTCTCTGATGGACTGGAGAAATCAATGATGGGTAGAAACAGTGTCCTGTTCAGGAGAAAGAATACATTCTCTCTCTGGAGAGCTCTCCTAGAATTACTCTGCACAGGGAAATACAAAAGAGAAAAAGCTAGGTAGGTGGTATTGAACTAGACTTCACATCATAGAAGTGATTTGTAATTCAGTTAACAGTCTTCACCTATAGTAAGTGTCTGAGGAAAAAGTGATGAGAACACAGCCTAACAGTGCAAGTGCAGTGGAGACACCCATAATCTCTCAAAGGGAACCGATTACCTAAGTGGTGTTTGTTATCATCACCTACTGAAATGCAGTCAGAAATGAAGCTAACAAATGCCAGTGTTGATGTGTAGGTATAATATGATTCACTACACAATCTGATTCAGTATCTGTTCTTAAGGTAATTCTAAATGGAAATGCCACCGCCTCACTCTAAGATCTTAAGTCTATTGGATAGGACTAAAAACTAATTTCAGCAAGAGGAGAGAGAAAAAACCCATCATTTTAGGAAGAGACATATTAATGCACTTAAAAATGAGAAAAGGTATATAATTTGGTAGTTGAAACCTGAAAACACAAATTCTTATTCTGGGGAGCGTAGATAGAGACAAAGGACAGAAAGGACCTGGGACAAAAGTGGCAGTAAAAATGGAGGCGGGCCAAAGCAACTGTGGAAAGGAGCTAAATATGAAAGGAAAAAATGGTGGACTGTCTCTGTTGTCCCACAAAATATGAGCCGGGAGGGCAAAACTAAAGAGAAAGATGAAATGATGTTCAACTGCAACAGTAGACTGCAATATTAGCTCTTTGAAACAGAACTCCACCTCTATTGTCTGAATCATCCTGTGGATGGATTTGCTTAAAGTACGCACCTATTTCCATTCTCTATGTCTGTAACTATATAAAATGTTTTATATCATAAATTAGTTTCATTGCCTGACTGATTGATTTTCTTGGGATAAAGTAAGCTCTACATGAGCAATGGCCAAGACTACTCTGATCACCGGGATGTATCTTGCACATGGTACAGGGCCCTGTATAGAATTCAATAGATGTTTGTTGCATCAGTTGGATGAATGGTTACTTGTGTGGGGTGGTATTCCTCAAATTTCTTGTGTTCTAAGTCAGGGTTTGGCAAACTATCACCCGAGGGGCCATGATCAGTTTTTGTACATCCCTGTAACATAGATCTTTTTACTTCATTTTAAAATAGTTACACACACACACACACACACACACACACATGCATGCACGCAAAAGTTTCTGCAACCAAAATCCTATCTGACTTGTAAATCCTAAAACATTTACTATCTTGCTTTCTATTGAAAACGTTGCTGACTCTTAAGCTATAGGTGCTATTACTGCCAGAATTTGGAGAGACTTTCCTTTGGTCCAATGTGAAACTCTTTTTCATACATAAGGAAATGTAACTCAAAAAATGTTAATATTAACTGCATCATTAATTAATTGTGTCTCCAATTCATTACAACATCCAAGTAAACTGTTAAAATATTAATCACTGATAATTTTATTTTAATCACTTCTAGCTGTATATAAAAAAGGTCTTCCTTGCTAATATCTATTCTTTTCAGGCTAAGGAAAATACAAAAAACAGAAAGCCCCTGAAGTTTATGTGTGGCATTGACCACAGAAAATTCTAGAAATCCCCAGTTCAATGTTAGAAACCAAAGTTTTACTTTCTTCTCAAATTTCCTGTGATTTCTTTTTGAAAATCTGCACATCAAAATTCAAAGGAGAGGAATTATTGAACAACATCTGTCAATCTTGAAACTTGAAAGAGGTGGTAAAATACCTTAACAATAACAAACCAGTCTGGAAGGAAGCCTTGGGGTGCGGCTCTTTCTAAGCAGCAGACACCCACACCCTCTTGAGAGTATTAACCCTTGGACTGCTGGTAGAGAAACTAACCACTGTTGACATAGGCACAAGCTGGCATCTCCTTCACCAAGAGACCAATGGGAAGTCCTTCTTTTCAACCCCCAATTACACACTCATAGACCTCTCAATTCCTCCAATCTTTAAATAAACCTCTAAATAACATTTCCGAGGATTAGGTAGCTGGCTGTGAGCTAAGTGTTTTATACAATATTTATAATTAATTGGCAGAAATACTATGTGAGGTAGAAACTACTATTGTTATATACCCCATTTTACAGATAGGGAAGCTAAAGTTCAAACAGTTTAAGTGATTTCCCCAGATCATCAACACAGGTAATAGCAAAGCTGATATCTGCAACAAGCTCTGAAGCTCATGCCATAATCTATAAACTTCACATTGGTGAAAGCCAATTAAGAATGACTTTATATAACCTCTCAGTTTGATTAAGTGGTTTTCTTTCCAGGAGGCTGAACTAACTGCTTTCATAGCCATCTGTTCAGTGACAGAGGTAATTCTTGGATAATGCATGAGGGGGCATCTGCTGGATGTGCAGACTATTCTCCTTGGTTCTCAACTAGAACCACCACTGAGTAGTGCCCTTGCAAATACGGGTCTTCTCCCTGCATGGGAAAGAATCTTTTTCCCCCTTCAGGGTTTATCCTAGGCCCTAGCACATGGGGATCTTGAGACAAAATGTTGAACTACTGGAAGCTTCCCTGAATAGTTTCTTATTACAGAACATCAAGGTAGGTATAGGTCTGGATGGACTTTCTCTATTGTTCATAAAAAATGAGGTTCTATACTAAAAAAAATAAATCAGAAGTTCTTAAGCCTGAGCTCCATGAATAGGATTCAGTTTTGTGAATTTAACTTAGCAAAAAATCACACTTCTCATTTCCTCCAACCTTTAATGAAACCTCTGAATAATATTTCCTAGGATTAGCTGTACCTATGACTTTGTCCCCAGTTGAAATATTTTCACTCCGTCTTATGTTTGTTACAGACATCTTGGCAGATGTCTTATATTCGTAAACTCAGACATTTCATCTTTTCAGATATGTTGTAAACCTCAAATTATCACTATATAAACATATTACTGTATCATAGATTCATTTTTAAAAATATTTGATCATGACATTTCAGTATAACTGTTTTTCTCCCCAAATACTGAGTGTTACATTGTATTCATTTGAAAACTTTATTCTGAGAAGAGGCCTACAGGCAACATCAGATTTCAAGAAGTCCATGGTGCATACATTAAAAAAAGCAAAGCTCGCTGGGCAAAGTGAAGGCATAGGAGCTCTGGCCTCTCTGCCAGGCTTTCCCAGAGCAAAGATCTTGAGATTCAACAGTTCTTCTGAGAAGTTGATATTTGGTGCCAGAGCAGATCAACCTGGTTTGCTGTGGTGTGTGTTTGCCATATGAGCAATGGTGGATTCTGTCTCGCTGGAATTCTCTTAAAAATAATAAACACAAGTATTTGGTATATGAGCTGGTACATGCTGGTATATGCTGATATATGAACATCTTTGAGATTAGAGTGTCACCAATAACTTGACAAGAACCTATTTAGATGTTATGCCATGTTCATTAGTATATCACTGCAACGAGATACACAGAATGTTATCATCTGTGTCCCCTTCTATTACTCAGATTATTAGTATCTTAGTAGATTTTCCCCAAAACACCTTTATTCAGTGGAAGTATTGCCAAACTACTTCAAATCTTAAAGTAGGAGCTCATTTCTCAAATTTATCTATGCTAATTTGGTTTTTATTAAGATGCATTTCATTAACTGATCTCAGGCTTTTTTTAAAAAAAAAACATACTGACTTTATGTTTTTTTTTTAACTAAGTGTTTTATTTAAAATTATTAGGGAATTTCAACAGTTATTCCTAGAAACTAGTATTCAATTTGAGCATAGCAAGGGATTTAAAAGAGTCCAGAAGCAAACTCTTTTCACTGTTTTCTCCCCCCACCCCCGTGTGTGTGTGTGCGTGTGCGCGTGCGTGTGTGTGTGTACGTGCTAGCATGCTCAAGTTAGAAGACAGCTTGTTTACTTTTCACTCCAGAGGAGAATATACCATGAGATTTCCCCTTGAGATTTTCTGTCAGTTTGTATTTTCTTAATGGCATACTAACATTTATCTTTGGGATACCAAAAATAAAAAGAGGAATTTAACATTTGTCTTTGAAAAAATATTTATTTATAAGACTCTGACATTTACAAATGGTCCCTTATTCACAACTAAATCCATCTTCTTTGTGTGGGACACTGTGATTGGATATTTTTAGAGTTATTAAATGGTCCAAGCAATAGCCCCACTGCTAGAAGATAGCTTGGTGGTGTGGGAAGAACACAAATTTTGGAGCTATGCAGACCTGGGGAAAAAGGGTTTCTCCTACCTACCTAGGTGCTGCCCATGAATAAATCACCCTCTTAATATCTCTCCCCTAAAATGAAACTAATACATGGAAGGAAGGCTCTGAGTAGTAAATGAAATTACATATATGAAGTTCCTAGCAGATCCTTAGAAATAACAAACAAAAACAAACTGAGTTCTCTCCTCTCTTTTCTCTCAGGGGCATCAAAAATAAACTTAATTCAGAAGCAAGACATGGCCACCATAAATTATTATGCTGATTTCTCTCTTGTAAACATTTTGTCACTCCAAAATAAAAAGCAAATACTGAAAAGCACATAAAAATGTCTAACTTACTGAATTATTATAAGACAACCACTCTTGTAACCAGTGGTCAAGTAAAAATGTATCACTTTGCCAGCCCTTAATGTCTTTTCTCATACCCCAAATCAGTCACAGACACCTCCCTCCTTTCTTCTTCCAAAAGTAACTACTATTCCTGACTGTTAGAGTTAGAATTTTCTTGAGTTTTTAAAATGGTTTTATCATTCAAGTATATACCTAGAGTTTTGGGGGTTTTTTGGTTTTGGTTTTGGATTTTTTTCTTTTTGGTGGTTATGGTACTGAGGACTGATGCTAGGAACTGAGTTACATTCACAGCCTTTTTTATTTTATTTTGAGATAGGGTCTCACTGAGTTGCCAACATTGGCTTCGAACTTACGATTCTCCTATCTCAGCCTCCCAAGAAACTGAGATTACAGGTGTGCAGCACCATACCCAACCTCTGCAGTTTCTTAGTAGTAACATGACTGAATATACGTGCAGAATTTGTTTCTGCAGAATTACAAATCTTCTTTCAATAAAAGCATCACTAAGATCTCTACAAAAATATTTAATCACAATATAATCAAGTAGGAGCCATCAGATAATCCATAAAGTGCCGCTATAAAAATAAATGGTCTGGACTGTTCAAACTCAGTGTCATAAAAAATAAAATCTGACATGGTAACATAATCAAATTTAATGTGTAGCCCTTGATTGAATTCTGAATTTGGTTAACAATAGGTCCACGGCTTTGGGGAATATGAATACTGACTGTGATGTATATATTTATATGTATACATGTATGTGTCCAATGTCTATGGAAGTACACGGACTGAGAGAAACACCAGCCATGACACTATGTTTATACTATATGCTCTGCAACTGTAGCATTCACAGATCTTGCCATCATCATCTACATCTTCAAATGTTTTTCTGGCATGGTGCAGCATTTTTGGAACATTGTTATTCAGAGCATGGTCCCCAGACTAACACATCAGCATTGCCTGTGATCTTATGGGACATGGAGAAGAATCTCAGCCCCGTCCTAAACTAGCTGAATCGGGATCTGCATCTTAAAGTTCCCTAGGTGTCTCATTTACACATTAAAGTTTCAGAAGTACTGTTTTAGCAAAAAAAAAGTAAGTTCCTTGCTCCTCTGCCATAAAGATGCTTCCCTTATGCAAAGAAATTGCTTAGTGGAATTGTTTGCCAAGTGCTGGTGCAACTGTATTCACTTCCTAACAATAAGAAAACAGTCCATGGGAATGTTCTAGTCAATTAACAGGTGGATGATTGAGGAATGACCCTATCCCTTTATTCTTTTTTGGGAAATAGTCTGAACATTAGGATTTTTTAAAAAACTTATTCTTTACATTAAGTCAAATGTGGCCTTTCTATACTTCTACTTAGTAGTTCTTGTAGTTTTCTTCAAAGCAAAAGACAACAAAATGATTCGGGTCTCTCATCTCTTCTCCCAATGAGTCCAGTTTAAGACAACTGATGCTTTGCTCTTTCTGTTATTCTGGTTTGATTCTTTCAGCTAGAGCACCCTGAAGGCAGAGTAACTTTAGCTCACCTCTACACTGCTGGCTCTTTCACACATGAACAGAACTGTGCCAGCTTTTTGATCAGTACTCCTCTAATTGATCCTGAACCTTCCTGTCTGATTTTGCATCTGCCTGTTAAATTTCAGGAAACTGGCCCTTTCAGGCAACTAAGATCCTAGTTCTGTCTTGGATGAGTGAGGTACCCCTTCCACTGTGCTTTCCATCCTTCACATTTTTTTTTTTCAGATGCAGATTCCTGATGCTTTCTTTTGCTGACTTTAGGAGGGAAAGCAACATTGACAGAGCCTGCAAGAGGTTGGGCTTTGACCAAGAAATAATGATACGTCTGTCCTTGCTCAGACAGAGCCTTGGGTCCAATATATACGTTCTTTGCAATGGGTCTTTTTTGTTTTTTTCTTTGTGTTAGTCTTCTGTCTACTAAACCTGAGATTTGTTAGTATTCCAAACCTGCTCCGATTCTTTAATTCTTCTGGCTGCCTATCTAGGGGCCCCTTAAGTGCTCAGGAAACCTGAAAGCAAGGATACATTTCTTAAGTTAATTTAGTACCTTTTCTAATGAGAACACTATCTCTGGCCCTTTAGCAAGCATGTTAATGTTTTACACTGTGTATACCCATCACTACACCACACTCTCACTTCTATGTGAAGCAGTTTTCTACGGTTCCTGCCCACCGAAATACCTTCACCTCTTAAAACTATTTTCACAGCCTCCCGAGTCCCTGCTTTGTCCTTGTCAAGGCAGTGGCACCAAACCTAACCCTCCAACATTTCAGTCACAGTCTAAGGTTTAAATGTGTTTTCCCTTAATGTACAATTTAATCAGTTCTAAAACTGCAGGTGCCTGTCGTCAATGAAGTCCTTGGCCTTGTTTTGAAGTAACTGCTTATAAGTTGTTGAAAACAAAATAATAGTTTCTTTTAATGAATTCTGTTACTAGGGCCGGGGATTTAGCTCAGTGATTTCACAGCCTGCTGCATAGGCACAAGGACCCAAGTTTGATTCCCGGAACTAAAAAAAAGAAAGAATTCTGTTACTTCTCAGGAACCGGATAACATATAGCATAGGTGCTTCATTTTTTTCATTTTTTTCCTCCAATCTTTGAAGACTGAATTTTGGCTTCTTCCTGTGGTGACTGTCACTCTCTACAATGTTACAATTGTTTTTCAAGTTACATGTTAAAATATTTTAAAAATTTGCAGAATAAACTGACTTCAGTCCAGTGGTTCTCAATGTTGGCTGCATCCTGGAATATCTTGGGGAATTAAAAAAATTGTGATACCAGATCCTAGACTAATTAAGTCAGAAACTGCAGGAGTAAGTCCCAGTTAATGAGTGGTTTTTAAAGCTCCTCAGGTGTTTCACTGTACAGGAAAAGCTGGGAATGACTACATCACTCTGGCAGGAGACGGGGGTATTTCAAATAGGATGAGGCCTGAAAAATGGAAGGAATTTTAATGACCAAATTTCACATAACTTTCTTGACACTGGGACCAACTAAATTCCCCATTGAGTAACAAAAGGTAGGAGTGTGTGTGTGTGTGCGTGCGTGAGTGTATATATATATATATAAATATATATATGAACAAAAATATTATAATATATATATACACTTTTTAAAGTAGAAAAACAAATAGGAATTATTTCTTTAAAAGTTAACATTAACTTATAATTAGGCACAATTATTGATACTAAAATTGATATTTTACATAATTAGAAACATACAGGGGTGATTTAAGATCAGAAGAGAATTTCTAAACTTAAGTCAATCAGATGTTCAAGCACAGTCTGAAGTTTAGCCTGGGAAGAAATGAAAGTTTCACAGTGGTGAGCCGGTACCATGAGCTTTTTCCTTAGTGGGACAGTGGGACTTTTGTAAAGTAGCGAAAGGAGTCGTAATCGACCCATTTCACCATACCTGTGAGTGTGGCATTTATGGAACACACGAGGCCATGGTGGGGAGATGTTACTGACATGCTGCAAGGCCAGCCATAGTGGTCCAATTGTCTTACTGGTCATTCCTATCTAGTGGATGAATTCAAGACAGTTTCTCCATAGTGAATTCCACTCGGCAGTGATTCATATCAGAATGAAGTTGTAGAGTATACAAATTTGCAGCCAGCAACCACATCTGGTCTTAGTACATCTTTGTTTACTTTGCTGCTTAGGAAAAACATCTACAAGAGCGAGTTTCTTTACTCTAAGTCACTTCAAACACATTCTAAGCCTCGCTTGACTGAGTCAGAATCCCCTCTGGCATGCACAATCTTTATTATTTCCTCAGCCAGACATGGCCTATATTGAGGGATTCAGAGTATGCTTTCTAACCAAAGTCTGTTTCCACCCAAAAGTTCCTTCAGTTCTGAGTCATCACCTCAAATAACTGATTTCTCTTCCTGGGGAGTAGACTAGTGACTTTGATCCATAATTTTCTTCCTCGTCTCACAGCTCTTCTCAACCATTATTTCCACACCTATTTTTTTCCTTCTGCATTTAGACCAGAGAGTAAATCTGGTTTGTTTCTCTCAAAACAAAAATCCACAGCTGGCGAGCAGCTATTCTGAAAAGGGATTCAAAGGCTGCACACTCAGAATCCCTCAGAGATGCTTAAGAGCCATTTATTTTTCTCATTTTCATATGCAAGAATTAAGACTTTCCCCTCAAGAAGCCAGCTCCCTGGTGGTGAAGCTAAACAAACACAAAATGAGATTTGGGAGAAACATGGGAACATTTCTAAGTCCTCCCTTACTCAGAGAGCAATGGGAGCCAGTAGAGTGCTCAAGGTATGTGATCCATGCAGAGTGGGCTTGTTGCATGGCGTGAGGCAGCATCATTAAAGGCGCAATGGTTCCAGAGAGAACCAGCTGGCTGAGATGTTCTGCTAGCAAGTTAAACATAGACAGGAAACCTCATGTCTGATACTGTAAAAAAAAAAATCATTTGTCTTCCTGCCAAAGTGAGGCTTGCAAACCAAAGGAGCTTTTTTCATTTTTAAAAGTATCTCCAACAATGAGAGAGAAAAGAACGAAACTTTGTGGCTACTAGGAGTCCTCTTCTCTTCCCTCCTCTCAGCATCTCAGGTTAGAGGGCATGAGTCACTATGCTAAATGCTACAGCCCACATGTATCTTGCAGGTCAATAATGCAATGTCTTCTCTATTTTACCCTCAGGTTGAACTTGAGTCAAAAGTAGCTTCTAGAGCCCTGGTTTCTAAGCTAGCTAGATATAATTGATGAAATTATACATAATTTTATCCTCATGCAGCCCTCAAATAGACACAATAAAAGAAGACAAGGTGAAAATTGGAGCTGAAATGACAAGCAGTATATAAATGTGGGAAAATTGGGTAAAACAGTAGAGAAAGCAGATATTGGTATACAAAATACATACTTGCTAGAAACAGGACTTAGGTTTGACCCTAACCTTTCCTAGTAGATACTGTTGAAGGCAGCAATGCAGAAAACATGATCATCTCCATCAAGGGGTTGATCTCAGATTTGATTTATGAAATGAGGTTTATTGAAACACAGCCCATCTAATTGTTTACATACTGCCTGTGGCTACTTCAACAGCAGAGTTAAGCAGCTTCAACAGAAAATCTATACCTGCAGAGATGAAAATAGTTATTACCTTGGTTTTTATCAAAGAGTTTGCTGATTATTGCTCTACAGGCTTCAAAGTGTCCTTAAGATGAAAAACAAACAGGTATTCATGAAGGACCCTCATGAACAACCTTTCCAAGGGAAAGAGCTGAAAGGAATTTCTCCTGGCTTCCACATGGAGATAACAATACAATGTAGTGAACAGCATCCTGAACAACATCCTCTATGGTGAACATTTCTCTCTGTGTCATGGGACTGGTTATGATGGATGGCAACTAAATACAATGCCAGCGGGAAAATTTCTGGAAGGAGGAAAATACACGACAATAGAACAAAGCTCTTCGCTCATCTGGTGAGAACCAGAGATAAGACATTTGCAACTAGTGGAACTATAGTAACTTTTTATAGCCCAAGTGGATTGAGCGCATGCTCTGTGCCAGATTTGTTGTACACCTCTATGTAAGTATATCCATTTATCCTCGCAATAACCCCATTTAAAGCACTCATCATATCCATAGCCCTCCCCTCCTTTTTCAGATGGGAAACTGAAGTGAAGCAGTTCACCCAAGGACAGCCAGGTTATAAATGAATAGTATGGGATTTGATCCCACAGAATCATGCTCTTGAACCTGTCCTATGTTGTCCTCCCAAATGATGAGCAGCCCACTGGCCATCATTTGTAAATCTCATTCCCCCTAGATATCTATGCACAGGTCTATCCCACTCTCACCATTCAACAAGTCCTTGGCAAGAGGTACAACATGAGGTCTTGGATCTAGGGGGGTAAGGTCCCGTAGGCATGACAGGGATAAGAAGGCACACACCTGCCATGGAAATGTGGAAAGGGAAGGGTATTCCCTGAAGAATGGACAGGTTCTCAGATACTCCTATGGTTCTCCTGTGGCTGAAGGCAGGTAATTAGCTGTGAAATGTTAGGAAAAAAAAATCTATGCTACTGTTTTCATTAAAATGAAAAGTTTGGATGAGCTAGCTTCACTTCAGAATAAAAACATCATGACTCTAAGAAACAAGACAGCACACCTGAAAGTGGTTAGTACAGGTAAGCACATCCCCAGTGGGCTCCCTTCCAGGGCAGCCAGTACACTTCTGTGGTTCTACGAACTCCCACAGTCTAGGCCATGGGCCAACTACCACTTTCCCAGCACTTCGGTTAGGATGGGGTGGGACCCTAGCCTCCAAACCAATCTGCTGAAGTCTAGAATTTGGGTCCAATGCAACTTCTCTTCCCTATATGCCTCACATGAATGATTATGGAAACAAAAAATGCCTACTGAATATGGAAAAAATACTCAATATTACTAGTCATCAAGTAAATACAAATCAAAACCACAGTGAGATAACATCTCACCCCAGTTAGAATGGCTATTATCAAAAAAGGCAAATATTAACAAAAAGCTAGCAGGGATGGGGAGAAGGGAAACTTTCAGATACTGTTCACAGGAATGTAACAGCCATTATGAAGAATGCCATGGGACTGAGGATGGAGCTCAGTGGTAAAAGTGCTTGACTAATGTGCTGGAAGCCTTAGGTTCAATCCTCAGCACGTCTCAAAACAAACAGACAAGCAAGAAACAGTATAGAGATCCTTCAGATATTCAAAGGAAAAGAACTCAATATGTCTGAGAAATCTGGAGTCATTTGTTCGTTGAGGTGCTATTCACAATAGCCAAGATACGGAATGAGCTAGAGTGTTCACTGATGGACGAATGGATAAATAAAATGTGATATATATTAATAAATCTGGAGTCATTTGTTCGTTGAGGTGCTATTCACAATAGCCAAGATATGGAATGAGCTAGAGTGTTCACTGATGGACGAATGGATAAATAAAATGTGATATATATTAATAATGGAATATTATTCAACCACAAATAATGAAATTAAGCAACATGGATGGATCTGGAGGATGTCATCTTAAATATAATTAACTCAGGCAAAAAGAAATTACATACTCTTGCTCATGTGGAAGCTAAAGAGTTGATTTCATAACAGTAGAGAACAGAACAGTGATTACCACAGGCTGGGAAAGACGTGGGAGAGGGGAGATGGAGAAAGGATGATTAACTGATATAGGGGTGCTACTGGATATGAGGAGTAGCTTCCAATGTTCTATAGCACAGCTGGATAAATGTGGTTGAGGCAATTAGTTGAATGCTTCAAAACAACTAGTAGTGAGGATTTTTAATGTTTCCAACACAAAGATATGATAAATGTCTATGGGAAAAGATATGCCAATTATCCTGGTCTGATCACTACACATTGTATATGTTTTGAAATGTCACACTGTACCCTATAAATCGAATTACTCTGTATTGATTAAAACAAAAAAGTGTATTTAAAAAAGAAAAATGTTTATGGAAAAGTGCTCCATCACTTCTACATCCAGATCTTCATTATAACAATATTTGCAGAGTATATAAAAGAGACTCACACATCACTGCAGAGTCCTGTTACATGAACAGGCTGAGTAAAGGATATTTAGCTCATTTCCAAAGGACCATATTTAAGTCCAGGTTTACTCCTCCTTACTGCTCTCCAGGATTAGCTCAGTGAGCTTGTAGAATGATGTTAACAAGATCCTCATGTCTCCTTCCATCCTACCTGGGCAAGTCCACACTGGTGCTTCTCATACTTCAGTGTGCAAACAAATCAGCGAGGCCCTTACTACAATGCAGACGCTGAGGCCAAATGACCCAAAGGGCCCCAAGGTTGTGCACTTCTAACCAGCTCTGCAGCCACTCTGTGTTACAAGGGTGCCATTCAGGGTAGGTGTGGTGTTCTTTTCACTCAGGGAAGAATGAGCAAGAAAGATGACATCCACTTTGCGCTGGCAGTGGTGCCATACACTCCTAAACATCATTTCCTAGAATCCCCATAGCCACCTGGAGGTGCTATTATCAGAGCTAGCTGGTCAACAGTGCACTGGCCATTCAAAGAGAAGACAGCATGGTCCAGGGCAAGCTTTCTGCCAAAAAAGACAGGAGAATGAAAGCTTTGAGAAGTACACAATCGAGATGACTCTAATCAGTAATCTGAAAGGCGCTTGTAAGTGGTTCCAGTTTTATTTAGCTGCTTCCTGCTGTGATTCTGAGTCAAAACAGGAACAAGTGCCTAATTTGTAATATTATCCAACAGTGTCAGGAATGTAGTTAGCTTTGATTCCAGATCCGAGACTCGGGCATGCTCCTCTTGCCTCTGAAGGCATGCGCAGTAAACAGAGAAATTAGATGAGGCAGTGATTACAGCAGAGCAAACCCTTTGACTATACTTGGGATGTGGGACCTCAAGAGTCTCAAAGCTCTCCTTGCAGGGCATGGCCACAGCTCAGCTAAAGAACAATGTCAAACAACAAGCCTGGTAGGATTCCTGCCTCAGCAAAGCACTCAAGTGTCACAAGCTCTTTATCTGAAGCTCAGGTGAGACCACCTGCTAACAGACAGTGATGGTGACCTGTGAACTTTCTTTTATAGTAGTGCTTGGGCTTGAACCCTGGACCTCAAGAGTGCTAGGCAAGAGTGATACCAGTGAGCTATGCACCCAGCTAAGAACTTTCTATATATTAATCTATTCAATCCTCACAACAGCACTTCCCCCTTTACATTTCCATTTTACAGACAAGGGGGTTGAGGTCATTTTACTGCCGCAAGGTGGCAGAGCTGAGAAGCAGCAGAGTAGGCCTCAAATCCAGAAGACCTATCTCTAGTTCTTATTCTTGACCACTGCAGTCAACTGTTTCTCTCATACCTAAAACAGCAAAAATCCAGTGTTCTGCAAATTAGAGGTTTTCACTGCATTAGAAAACGATTATGGAGTGAATGAAACAATGATTATGTTTGTGAAAGGTTTAGTGAGGGATTAACATCCACATGGTGTCTTTGCCCAGTGGCTAAGGTGTGAGTGAGTAAACAGGGCAGCTGTTTGCTCAGGATTCCTTCCTCTTCCACATCCTACACTGGGCTGCAAGCCTGATGCTTACTGGGTCTTGTCTGACTGACAGCTGTCACCAGACCATCACTAATGACTGATCCAAATATGCTGTCTTCTAATTTGATTGTTCTACTTTGTTGAGCACAGGGTTAGACTCTAAAGTCTTTTGCAAAAGGGACTCATCAGAGATAGGAAGGGAGACATGAGTGTCAGAGGAAAGTTTGAAGAATGGACCCTGGCCTTGTTCTAATGATTCCTCTACTCCTCCTTACTGTGCCTTGGCCACCTTAGGGAGCACGGACTAGCCAGGCAGGGAGCAGCTCAAAGAGAAAACCAGCAAGGCCTCTTTATCTCTTTTATTCTAGAACAATGATTTCAAATTCAAGAAAGTGACCAAGACCTTTCCATAACCTACCACTTCTACTGAAGTTGTAGGAAAGTTGCTCAGTCCTCTCTATAGATCAGACTGAGGTATCTAGAGACACAGGAATACCACAATATCTTGTCATCAGAGACAGGGGTGCACCTCCAATCCCCATTCTTTAGAGGATGAATGTCATAGCTTTGCTTAAGTATTTTAATTGGAAGTCACAAAATACAGGAAGAAAAGAAACTATTTAAAAAGTAACATAAAAATCCCAAAGTAGAGAGGGCACGTGGGAATTTATTGCACTGTCACAGAAATGTTCTGTCTCGTGTTCTTCTAGGAGTTACACAGTTACATACATTTACCACAATTCAGCAATGGTACTTTCTAAAAGACTGAACTTTATGTAAACTATATATCAATGAATCTGGCTTTTAAAAACATCTCAAAATACACTTTGCCACATTCAGGCTTTATCCATAATTCTATGCAGAAAAATCTCTCTGGAGGAATGGATGATCAATTAACAATGGTCCCAGAGGAACAGGGTGACTAGGGGAGAAACTGGAAGAATGTACTTTTCACAGCACCTATATCATAGTGTTTGAATTTTTTATCATATGCACAAACTATCTGTCTAGAAAGACATATCAAAAGAAAGAGAGAAAGAATTAAAATGAGATGAAGGAAGGGAGAGGAGGGAAGAGGGAAGGAGAGGTAGGAAGAGGAGAGGAGAGGAAATAGAGGAAGAAAGAAAAGTGGCACAGGTTTTAGTGCCACACATGGCCCATGCTAAATCCCAGTGCTACCACCCACTAGCTGTTTGATCCTGGACAAAACATTCAGCTTTTCTCATCCATAAATGGAGACACCAATGCTCTTCCCCACTAGGGTTGCCTTGAGTGAAAAGAGACTGCGCCAAGGGAACCCAAGTACATAGTAACCCTATGCTTCCCTCTCTTAGCAGCTGTCATTAATAGGAGTACTGAAAATAAGAACCGACATTTTACAAGAAAAGACTTGGGATGCAGCTTTTTCTCCTTTCATACTTAAGAAAAAATGGATGAGCATATACATAGCTGTCCTTTGATAGCTGCTGGTTTTAGTGGAAAACAATACAGCCACACAAAGAGAGATGTTCAAAAAGCAAGCACCCCACTCCCACCTCCACCCTCCATTGAACCCTGGACCGTTTTAGAAGAGCTTGAAATCACCCATCCTGAGCTGTACAATGAGCAATGGCTTCCATGCTGATTATTACACTTCACAGGGAAAGAAAGATTAGTCTTATAATGAATAAGAGAGAAAATATGAGTGAATATCTATGATTCTCATCTGAGTTGAAATACACTGAGAAGTGAAATCACTGCTATCTGAAGGGATTATTGTAAAATATAAATCCATCTTTTAGGCCATTTATTTTGTTATTCTGAATGAAATATACTCTTCCACCGTGGACATGCCAGTATGCAGAGACAGAGAAAAGTTGTCCAGATGGCAGTAAACTTGCCTGAATTTTCCATTAGGCTTAGCCCAGGCCTTCTCTATAAAGGTAAACCACTTGAGGAAAGTTGATATGTTAAACTAGGACATCAAGGACTATCATACTTTAGTCTGATTTCCATCTATTTTTATCTTCGCTCATAACTCAAATCACATAAGGAATATTAGAGAAACAGGGTGTTATAACATGAGAAAATAGGGAGGAGGAGAGCTTGTAGGCAGTGTTGTGTTGACAAGATGTGCACACTTTTTCAATGCCAAGACAGTGGTATAGCCGTGGAGCTGGGCAGCAAGAGGGAAGACCACAATAGGTGAAGGACACTCAGAAAGAAGAGCAGCCGAGCACCACACCAAACATGAAACCATGTTATTCACCAGCTACGTAGTATGGAGACATGACATGTATGTTTCAAAAGGTTTTTATTGAATTAAACTTATTTCAGTCTAAACAAACCTTTCTCTACTCTGAATCTACCTTACTGAAACCAAGAGAGTAATATATTTTACTGTCATGTTGGCAAAATCAAAATGTCCAGGCAGAGAGGGTACACACAAATCTATACACTCAGATGTCTCCTTTGGAAGAAGAAAAATTTGGCAGTGGTTATTCATATTTAAAACATGCATAATTTTGATTCACAAATTTCACTCCCAGCAATGTATCTTAGAGAAATATTGGCACAAATACACAAGATTTTTTCCCTCAAAGATATTCAATGCAACATTAGGCGGCAAACTGGAGACACCTAAAATATCTGTCAACAGGGAAATGGTTAGATCAGTAACAAAAGGTAACACACAGAGAACTCTAGACAGCAATTAAAAGACATGTCACATATCTATATGTACTGTGATGTCTAGAAGCAGATGTGAAAGTGTTTGGTTGACAAAATGTAAAATAACATTTTAGTATGAGCAAATATTTGCACTGAAGATGGAAGGATGGGATGGACGGATAGACAAACAGATGGAAGGATGGGAAGAAAGATGAATGGATGGATAAGGGGAGGGAAAGAGGGAAGCAGAGAAAGAGGGAGTGAAGAAAAGGAGGAGGGGAAACAATACAGTGAATGATAGAAGTGTGTGCATCTAACAAACTGTTGATATAGATTATCTATTGGGTTGGGACTGAGAAGAGAAGAAAAACGTACTGTACTTTCACTGTTAACTTTCATACATTGTTGGATTTTTAAAATTTTTATAAATGTATCTATTACATTTGTAATTAAAAACAACTGAATCATTATTTTTAAAATTGAAGGAACAGTGTATGTTTTCTTTTCAAGTTGAGTTAATGTTGGACATCGAAAATGAAGATTACTATCTAGTCTCCGCCTGGACTCTTAAGTAAACTTTGGGTCATTATTTTCCAGCTGCATTTCAATTTTCTCAAATGGGCCCAAAGACAAGTACCCTTTCAAATCTCAGGATTATACATATTAAACAACTTCAGTTAATTAAAAAAAATTCCCCTCCAGGATCAAACAGTCCCCTTCAAATCCTTACAGCAGGGTTCTCAATTTTTCTCTAAAATATTGTTTGCCAGCCTCCACTCCCAGAGTGTCTGACTCAGTAGTTCGGGGTGAGGCCTCAGAGCCTGGGTTTACCTAGGTGCTCCTCCTGCTGCTCCAGATCGAGGGACGACACTTTGAGAATCACTGCTCCAGTGGGGAAGAAACTTTCTGCTAAGGGTAAATAATAACGGGGACCCTGGTGAACCAGATTTGATAAGGACATGTGCCCACCCTGCTACTTCCTGACCACCTTTTCCTGGGAGGTGAATCGGCTCCTCACTGACTCACTCTGCAGCATCAGCCATAGGAGGAAGGGACCTCCAGGGGGCCACCGATGAGGGGCACCAGAGACTGATACAGAGGAACTCAGCCTCCAGCTTCCAAGAGAAGAAAACTCACCTTCTGAGAAGATGATGTGGTCGTTGCATTCATCAGCACTACAGGAGCACATAAAGAAAGTCTCGCCAAGCACTTTTTTTTCCTTCATAATGCACTTCAACGAAGTAGCATCTTCCAGAATAAATCCATGGTAGGGGAGCTCAGGGTCATGGCAAACCGTCTCTAGTGTTATGTTCTCGTCATTCTTCCGCCTAGGGTATAGAGTTCAATGAGGAGAAGAAAGAGTGAGAAACGAAAAATGGATAAAATATGGAATCTGGATAGAAAAGTGATCTGGTCATGAAGTTGTTCCTAATAATGGCAGGTGGTTTCTGTTCCATAATTTCCTGTACTTTCTATATTCATTTCTGTTTTTTCTTTGCTCACTCCAAGAATCAATTTATGATTATAAATATGACAGTTTTCTGTGGGGTTGTCCTGCCAGAGAATTTTACACACATGAAATCTACTTGAATTCTTAAAGAGGAGAAATGGGAAAACAGAAGATGCCTGTGTTCTAAGGCTCATTTTAACCCTTCCACCCAGATGTACTGCAAGGCTCACATGACATCCTTGGTTTATTTTGTACATCGAGGTCCTCTCCAGCTAATTGTTTTAAAACAGGACACCTTGTAGCAGTGGCAGAGCCCCTGTTTTGTTTGCTGGCCCACATATGTCTGAGGGACACAGTCCATGTCAGCAGCTGGTTCTGCAAACAAAATGAGAAGGAACATCCCAGATAAAAATGTAATTTCTCAAATCACAGGAAGCAACAGAAAAGGAAAAACAAAACATATGGGGAAGAATTGCAGGATGTTCTTCATTCATAGATCAGCAAAATAGTTCATGCTGTCATGAACTAATTCTACATTTAGTATCCCTCTGGATCACATATTTTGGGTCTAATTCAGCTAAGGGCTCAGCCAATATCTCACATGGCACTTTCCTTGGGCCCTAGGAAGTTCTTACTTGACTCTACATGCAGATGACACTTAAAAATGACATGATAAAATTGCTTCTCGGCCTTTTGGCTAAGATCAAGTGTAAAATGACATGATAGATACCCATTATTATAACTGAAAAAGCCAAAATAAAACTTCAGCATTCTTGGAAAAGGTTGTGGCCTCACTAACACTTGCCTCTGCTTCTCTCATGAACATTCCACCTGAAATGATTCCGTCCACCACGAAGGTTGGTCTGACATTCTCCCTCCCATCTCAGCCCTATTCAGATACAAAATGACTAACATCTTAAATGGTGGTTTGTGTAACTGGAAAAAGTGTGGGGAAGCTGAAATTAGGCCTTTAATGATGTGATGGGTCCAGTCACCTTTGCAAGTGTAATCTTCTGTGAGAGAAGGATTCGCAGTGCATGTATATGAGTACGCACGTGCAGCCACACACACAGGTGCACGCTCAGTCATACACAAGTGCACTCACACACACATACACAAACTCAGTCCTCACAGCAAGGAAAATGGAAGGCAAGCTAAAAGCAAGAAGCAGCTAAGGAATAGCTTTCACCTAGAAACAAGTAGTGCCTTTCCCCACTGAGAAAGAGCAGATTTGGAGAGCACCATTTTCTTTGTGTTTAATGCAAGGATACTAAAGGCTAGTTAGTGAACAAGGCAGTAATCAAAGCAGGAGAGTGAGGGGTAGAGCAGCTGGACCAGGAATGGAGCTGGTGTTGATTATACCCGTGCAGCCCAGAAGCACTCCAGGACCAGCACCTGTGCCCATGAGGAAGACTATTGCCCCTGTGGACATGAACAGAGCAATGCCTCACTAAGTGAGCAGATGCTTCCTGCTAGGGAGGAGCGACCGTCAGAAACCTGCCTCTGGGGCGGCTATCTCAGAACTAAAGAAATCTAAGTACGCGCTCCCATGATTGCAAGGTAAATGGGTCTTGCAATGTAGCTCTGACTGGCCTCGAACTGAGTATGTAACTCAGACTGGCCTTGAACTCATGGCAATCCTACTGATTCAGCCTCCCCAGTGCTGGGATTACAGGTATGCTCTACCACTCCTGGCTTCTATTTCCTATTATCTATCTTTCATTTTGCTCTTTAATTTATTTATACATTGGGTTTCTCATATAAGAGAAAGTTAAGGTTATGTGCCTAACTCATTTCACTTGACGTTATGGTCTCAAGGTGTATCCATTTTCCTACAAATGACTCAAGTTTATCCTTTTTTATAGTGGAGTAGTTCTCCATTGTGCCTATTTAAAGGGAAAGGAAAAATTATGAGAAAAGAAAAGAATGGAAACGAAATCTATGTAAATAGGGAAGGGTGGAGGGGGTGAAGGGAGCACAGGTAATGGGGGAAAAAATAAGAACCAAGATACATCATGTACAGGTACAAGCACCCAATGATAAATGTAAACATATTGTATACCTAAAATGTACCAATAAAATAATTAAAAAGAAAAAACAAACAACCTACCTATCCTTAACCACAAAGCTCTTAGGCAGTCTTTCCAAAGCCTTTAGCCATGGGACAGTTTTGTGTGTGTGCATCTATGTGTTAGGTTTTTGTCGAGATAATTTACTTCCAGAGAAAATCATGGAAATTTATCCTTGAGAAGCAGAAGCCAATGAATGAATTGTAAGCCATGAAATAAAGCTGTTCTCTAGCCACTGGGAAGCTTTTCAGAGACTTTTACTTTCCATCTTCTAGCTGCTTAGAACTAAAATTGCAGAGAGAAAACTATTATGATACTTAAGTCTGGAAAACATCTTTAATTGATTTCTCCACTTACATGTGTAAGTGAAACAGTAAGAAATAACAATTTCTTAGCAGGCAGAACTAAGCAGGCAAAACATCTCTGCACAGTGTATAGCACAGGAAAAGAAGATACAATGGCATATATATATAGACTCCTTTTTTTGTCCTGCAATGTTTCACTGAGCTACCAAACAGTTTGCCAGTATCTATTGCAAGGAAATTAAATTTGGCTCCAAAGATATTTCCATCCTTAGGAAAAGCTTAACCATTTTACATGGAATGGGTATACATCTGATGTTAGCCAAGGAATGAATGTGAATGAATACATCCCTAAAACCAATAAAAGCAATGGAACCCACTTCATGGTAGATCCTCTGTTTCCATATTTGGCTATTTTATAAACAACCTGCTGTCTAGTTTGGGATTCCTGGAAGCAGATATTAAGGCTGTAAGTTTTCTGTGCAGAAGGTACTTAGAGATGTTCTTGTAAGGGACTACAGAAAGCAGTACTGCAGAAAGGAACAAAATGAACTGCAAAACAGGTTGTAATAGAGGCCTCAGTTGATCTCTTAGAAGATCTGAAGCTGGAATAACTCTTGAGAGTTGTTCCAAATTGAGGTAAACTGGCCAGCAATTTGTTCCACTGCATCTGCCAGATATGGGATGCTTGTTTCTCATGAGGAGGATGGAACATAGGGGAGGCAGCTGCTGTCTGTGGAGGGGATATCCTTGGAGGGACTCAGGGCTGGTGCTCAGCAACCACCACCTTCAGGAAGCAAGCACCTTCATCCTAAAGAGGGATCAGGCAGCTGTGTGGAGGAATCCACCACACTTTCCTCTCTCATTATCAACTCTTGCACTCCACAGGAGTATTTCCCATGGTTAAGCCAGGTTAAAAATGGTGTTCATTTAAATTAGAAATTCCATATGACCCAGCTACCCCCTGCTAAGTATCCTCCCCAAAGAGCTTGTCATCCTACTACAGGGATACATGCATGGCAATGTTTATAACAGCACAATTCATAACAGCTAAATCTTGGAAACTGCCTACATACCCATTAACACATGACTGGGTAAAGAAAATGTGGTATTTATGTATAATGGAATACTACTTAGCTAGAAAGAATGACACATTTGAGACATTTGTAGGAAAATGGGTACACCTGGAAAATATTATGTTGAGTGAAATAAACCAGACACACAAGCTTAAATACCATATGGTATCTCTCATCTGAGCGACGATGCATAGAAAGGGACAAGGGGATGAATCTTTTGCAATAGGGAAGTGGTTCAAGGGAACAAAGAGGAGGAGGGAAGGGGAAATGAAAGGAATAAAGATATGCCATGAACAGGAACCTAATAACCCCAGTGAATGCAAACCCTATATGCCAGAACATGAGCTAAGGCAAATAATATCCACAAGTATGAAAAAGGGGACAGAGGAATTGGAAGGGGGAGGGAGAGGGAAGAGGAAAGGGATTAAAAAAAAAGAAACAAACTGTAATATGTAAACGTAACCACTCCCCAAGATGACTGTAAATGGCAGGAATTGCAAATACATACTAATAAAATAAAAACTTATGTAACAAATAGTGTTCACTGTATTTTCCCTCAATAGTTTAACACCAAGGAGAGAGAGAGAGAGGTGGGGGGTGACCTTCCTCTCCCCAGCGTGCTCACCATTTTTGAAACAATCAAAGCCTTTATCCCAGAGAAATTAGAGTCACATTCATTTGCTTAGACTTGATTTGCCGGTCAGGGGAAAAAGTAGGCTCTCTCCCCACAGTGGGTACCCAAGTAAAGATGAGCGGCAGAGCACAGAGCCATAGAAGGAAGCACTGAGGGCATGGAGTCTCGGTCTCATTCTTCCCTCTTCAAGTCATTCAGCTTCTCTGGAATTAATTTGACTTCAGAGAAGGAAGTCTGGCCCGGTGTTGGGAAACTATGTTTGGGAAACTATGTTCAGAAAACTATGTTTGTGAAACCGTTTAAACCTATGTTGTACTCAGATCTATTTGGTCTAAATGTTATGGGTCTTCCCTTCACCCTTCCCACTTCAGGAGAATGAATGTATTATATTTTCCCCCAGTAGCCTTTCAGTTTTCCTCAACAGAACCCACACCCTCTCTTGGTTGGACTGTGTCTGACTGCTTCAGCCATGCCTCAGACATCATGCTTTTAAAAGCTCCATTCACATGTGTTCCTCTCCCCAGAATACATGGTCAAAAATCCCTTTTTCAAAAGCATTATCCAGAGCTGGACATGCACGAAGTTAGCAGATATATTGAGCTACTGTCACAGGTCTTTGGTGTTAGCATTTCTTTAGTTTTTAAGTAACCTGTCTGCCCTCCAATGTGTATGGAAATCTACAGGGTGTCCAAATCTATCAACAAGGCAAATCTGTGGTCTAGAGAAAGTCTTAAAGGTTCATTTCCCAAAAGAGGGGAAGAGATATTTGGGTTTACATTCTTATTTGTGAATCAGCCAGGAGACACATAAGCTACTTAATATATAGCTGATACATTCAAAACATCTGAATAAATCCACAAAATGTTAAATCCCATTAATGACTTTACACTTCATAAAACTAGGATTCTTAATAATCAAAGTTATTTATCTCTTGTTCGTGCTCTTGATCCACAACCATGAATTAACAAAATGATTCGTAAGTGCCCACAGTGTATGTATAAAGTACTATTTGAGATGTTTATATGTGGGAGGGAGGTGAGTTAGAGGGAATTTTAGAAAGAAGAAGGAAGAGCAGAGAATCTGATCCAAGAGAAATAAGTAGCCACAAGAAAGACGGCATTTGTAGCTCAATGACAACTGGCACAACCAGGGCTTCTAAGTAATGGGTTGTTTTTCTTACTTTTCTAGTAACTTTCTTATTTTTGCAGTTTTGGTTTACCAATAGCCAACCTTTTACCACCTCTCTTTCCATCAAGCAGAATTGAGATTGTCTCAGAAGAAGACAGCTCCTGGTGTCACTATGAGGTACTGAGGAGGTGCTAAGTGACCAAGAAGGGAAATCACACTTCTTGATACAAGGAAGGATTTCCAGATTAATTTTGAACATAAAAGTCATCATACAAAGACACAAACAAAAAGCACAGAATGTCTCTAGAAATCACATTTAATAATTGGATGAGAGATAGATAATCTAAATGAAAAGAAAATGGGATAGATGTCTATATGGTACACATGCCTCAGCCAGCTGTTTGTTACTGAATGCTCTAAAATGTTGGCCATCACCGGCTTAGAGGTTGGAGACACATGAACCAAGCATACATTACTTATAAATCAAAAAAGAAAAAAACTCTCCTTAGAAGGGTCCCTTACCATACGGCCACACAGACTTCATGTGACTTCTCACAGATGGATGTGATGCTGCAGTTGCTCATGCAGGATTTCTGGTTGTCACAGGTGGAAGATCTCACATCACAAAATTTGCAGAGTTGTGAAAACTTGACTGCACCATTCGTTTCGGTGGCCATCATGTCATTATTAACTGGCAGGAGAGAAAGATAGAGTAAATAATTACACAACAGCTAGGCAGCATGCCAATGAATTCCAGAAGATGTTATCCAATTTCAAATGAACCTGATGTTCTGAGAGTGAATGTGGAGAAAGGCAAAATAATTCCTTCACTTCAGATTAGAATTCCCTCAGGTAAGCAATCTGTAACAAAGCCACTGTACAGAAGTGATGGTGGAGGGGCAGCAGCTTTTTGCTTTTGTCCATGACTATCATAAAACATTCTTTCTATAAAAACACCTTATAATTCAATAAAAAACAGACTGATCCCCTGCACAGTGCTGGGTACTGTGAGCACAAAATAAATACCCTTGTGGAGATTATGGTTTGGCTGAGTGAATAAATGTAGAAACCACCCAGGGCAGGGTAACCTGAAACCTGGAGGGAGGCACAGATGGTGTGGGAACCAGAGAAAAGTCATTGCCCAAATTGACAGACAGAAGTCACAGCCAAGCAGAGTTGTGAAAAGCAAAAGGGAGTAGGCTACCTCACAGGGAAACTCTTCCCAGAGGCACAAGAGTTTGCCACGGTCTTGCTACCCATGCCTGATAGACAGAACAAATACTAAGGTCTTCTGCATGAGTTGCCTGTTTCTATGGCTTCTGACTCCTTTCCATTGCATTGAGATGATTAACCAACACTAACCAAGAACCTCCTAGACACATCGAAGCATGTGAAGGAAAATGAAAGTTGGTTCCACCTAAAAGACCTTTTCAGACAGCTCCCTTTCTGTCCTTAGCCATTATCACTATCATCATTCCAATTTTCCTTCTTCTCCGACACCTTTGAAGGCCTTTCCGAGAAGCCAAGTTTGTTTCACCTCTGGCCTTTAACTTTCTACCTTTATCTGACTCCTTGTCAATTTTCTGGTTTCTGTTAAGGATCATTCTCTATCCTTAAACTACCTGCACATGACTACCACAGGACTCCTAATCTTCTGCACCAATTATATGGGTCACATATAATTGCTTATATTCTATCCAGAAAGATGCAAACTCCATGAGACTTGATCTCTCTTATTTACATCCTGTATCTCCAATATAAAGAAGGTATCCAAAAATATTTACTGAATAAATGAGTAAAGAAATGAATATACATAGGTGTAATTACAAGGTTCACATTTGCCCCATTATACCAAGTGAGAGAGCATACAGAATTCTCCACACACACACTGACAAGGAGTAGGATTCTAAGCATAATATCCACTCATGTTCACTCAATACAATATTGGAGATAGATGACTTTTGCAATATATAGGCATGCCAAGAAGCAGTAAGAAAGGTACAATAATCAATTCTCCACCTTTCTCCTCAATGGGACCCATTTCCATTGGTGATGGTATTAATTAAAGAGAGTTTGGAGAGTCCAGTGAAGACAATGCATTTGGACAACCAACATGAATTAACACACAATCTATGCTAAACTAAGAAGTTTAAGCATTTAGACTGCACATAGCATTGGACCAGTCACTGGCCCTCTGCAAGTTGGGAGGTACTTGAAGAGGAAAGGATGAGACTCAGTGCCCTCAGTGCTTCTTTCTATGGCTGTTCTCTGCCACTCATCTTTACTTGTGTGCTCAAGACACCCCCTTGGGAAGAGTCCCCTATGTTCTCCATGTGTTAAGTATGCTCCCGCCTTAACAGGAAGGTTTCCATTGCCCTTCCAGTGCTACTGTCTTCCCTGTAAATTTTAGATTTCTGTCATCAGTACTTTGCCCTGAAACCTTCATTGTTGTCTGAGCACAGCACCTGTTTCCTGGGTCTCTAAAAATATAAACATACATGTCTTTAAGATTTGCTTTCTTGTGGTAACAATAAATATAGAAGAAAAAATAAAACCATTCATCCCTTTCAGGCCTCAAGTTCATTTCAGGAAGCATATTTTTAGGTAACAAACTATTTTAAATTCTCAATGCCTCCTAGACCAAGAGCTCAATGGTTAGCTAAAAATACAGGCAGAAATTTTCTCTGAACACTATGTTAAATTTGGGACTAACACAACAATGAATACGTATTTTTTTCGACAATGGTTATATTTGGATTCATTTGTGAAACAACTTATTTAACCTGTTAAGTTTCCCTATAGGACATTATCAAAACAAAACAAAGAAAAGTGAGACTGTTTTCTATATTTGCCTTTTTTCTTTAAGGTTTTTAAGAATTTTCTTTAAGTTTTTTTTTATTTTTTGACAAACATCTACTTGATGATTGAGAAAGTTTGATGTTTTTCAAATACAAAGTAAACCCTTTTGACTTAAAATTTGGCCTTCCAGCTTAGATTAGTGGCTACATCTTTGAGGACAGGGTATAATCGGCCATTTGGGGAGCTAGATAACTAATGAAGCTGGGTCCCATTGAGGTATTCTGATTTAATTTTCCTCAAGCATAGCCTGAGCATTAGGAATTTTAGAAGCTGTCCATGTGGCTCTAAAGTGCACCCAAGGTTGAAGACCTTGACCAAAAAATAGGTTGGAGAAAAGAACAGCACTTTCCCCTCCAGCTCATAATCTATATGATGGTAAGAAAACAGCTTCACCATAAAGCTAAAAGAAATTCCCTGTGAAAAACACACCCCTAAAGAGATGCGCTTAGCTTATTTACACCTTGGTGGAAAGAGATCCTTTTCTGCGCTAGCCAATCCTTTTCTAGCAAATGCCTAGAAAAGTGAGAGAAATGATGGGAGTGAGGCGTGATAAGGTAGAAATAAAAACAGATGAAACTGTGGCAGTGCCTGCTATGGATATGTTGACAAGTGTAAGTGGTTTAAGTGGAATGCCTAAAAACAGAATCGACAAGCAAGAGACAAAAAGGATCATCAAAAAAGAAAGGGAAAGGAAAGAAAGAAAGGAAGGGACATCAATTTGTGGGGCTCCAAAGCCACTCGGGTTGCTATCTGCAAATGTGGCTCTGGAGATGAGCAGGTATACAGAGCAGATGTACAAGGCAGGCACCCTTATGAGAGGCCCAAAGAAAACTTCTTTGTTGAACTTTGGGAAGAAGACAGATCCACCTGTACCCTGTTCTTGGATACATAAGCATATGAGTGTGCAAAGGAAAATGACACCCACTGAGCACTGCGTGTGTACGAGAAAATGTGCCTAAGTTAGAGCTCATCTCATAAGCATTCAGGCAATGACAACTCCTGTAATCCTTGATGCAGTAAAAGCTACCAGGAGACCAGCATTTTTTCTTTTCTTTATGCAAGAGATGTTCACCACAATTCACCAACAAGTGACTTCTATTAGTTCATCCCAGGTGGCTCCCCACCTTAACAATTCTGGCCAGTCCCTGAAGGCATACAGATTTCTAGCCGTAGCATGAAGCCAATGTTCTCTTTCTTCTCCACAATAGAGGCCTTTGGGCTCTTTGTATGGTGGGACTGTCAGTTAAGTTCAGAGGGCAGAGCTACTCTCAACCTTGGTTGGGATCACCTAATTTTAATAAAATCAAATCACTCTGCAATGAGAAGGAAAGAAATACATATAAATTTTGCTCACCATTTTAGAGAGTTCACAGATTCCGTGAAGGCTGGTAAGCCCCAATTAAAGAACCCCAGGCCTATCTCAGAGTTCTAAGGAGTCCTTGATGAGATATTAAGCAGACACAGTGCTAATCAGGGTGGGGTGGAAGGTTCAGGAGGTGGCAATGTGAAGGAGGTGGTCATTCACTGTATGCAACAGTGCATCTCCGTCTTCAAATCCACAAGAAGAGATGGTACCAGTCATGGCCTTATGACAGAAAACATCTTCTAATAGTTAATATGCAAAATTTGAAAGCCAGAAGAATGGAAAGGCTAGGAAACAGAAAAATGTGAATGGCTATGAACAGTGACATTATTCTAAACAACTCAACAAAACCCACCTAAAGGACTTTAGCAAACCCTAACCTAAATGCAAAATGTTCTATTAAGGTGGTGAGTTTAAATTACTATAGATCCTCTGCACGCAGCTGATTTTCCTTAGGGAGTGTTTTACCCATAAGAGGCAAACTAATTATCCATAGTTCCTCAAAGATATGGCATCTCTCACCTAGAAAGTCATCTGCTAAAGGAAGTGAACCTAGCAGCTTCTCTCAGCACATGACAGTATCACAGGGTCCATCATATTTCACTTCTCGACAAACAAGCCCATGAGTAATGTCAAGAACTGGTCACACTGCCTTCCTCATTTCATCTCACATTTTCCCCAAGCTCACTACCTACTGTAAGGTCTGGAGAATATGAATTAAGTGCTTAGCTGGGTCTATTTCTGGAATAGTATTGTTGTCTTTGAGGGTCAGAGATGAGCAACCTAATAAGGTTTAGCCTTATTCCAGACACATATTGGGAACTTTGAATATGATTTTGAAATGGTGTCTCCTATTAACTGAGCAGTAAGATAAAATTTTCAAGATTTCACAAATAATCCAAAACACTTTGGCAGGAATACAATCATGTAACTTTGAACTCATGCTTCTATGTATCATTGTTTTTCTGACATGTTTGGGGGGAATTTAAGAATGTATTTATTTCATAAACACCTATGGATGTTTTGCTTAGTGCTATGTATTTCATAGGGCCACTGAATTTGACCCAGTTAAATGTAGTATATCAAAGAATAGTCCATGGCACTAGCAAATAGAACTCACTATGCCTTAAAGCTTTGCTTCTCAAATACTAATGTGCACACATCCCCTGGGAATATTTTTAACCTCCAGGTGGGAGGTAGTGTATTGGCTCACACAATTGTGGGGGTCAGCAAATTGAATTTATAGGGTAGGCTAGAAGGTTGGAAATGCAGGCAGGAATTGATGCTGCAGTTTAAGGCTGAATTTTCCAGGAAGTCTCAGCTTTTGTTCTTACAGAATCCAACTGACTACGTGAGAGCCCTTCACATCACAGAGGATAACCACCTCTATTTAAAGTCAACTGATTGTAGCTATTAATCACCTCTGCAAAATACCCACACAGAAACACCCAGATTCTTGCCTGAGTGAAGAAGTAGGTACTAAGCCTAGCCAAGTACACCTAACACTGCCCATCCCAGCCAGAAAGTGTAAGTCTGTTCACAGGTGCTGTCACTGGTCCCTGAACCCTGAACCTGAACACTCTGAAGAATACAATTTTTGGCTGGCCATTCTTTCCCTTTCTACATTGATTTAGGAACGAGAAAAATTAAATACCTATTTCTCACCTTTTTGTGGGCATTTCTCATCTTACAGTTCTTTCCATCTGCTTTTCTCTTGAGCCTGGCCTCTTTAAATGATCAGAGGCCCAGAGGCACTGATCACCATATGGGCTCACAACTGAAAGGCTTGTTCTCTGAAAGAAGGCTTTTAATTGCATTTGGCACTTCAAAGTCAGACACTGAAGAAACCATCTGGTAGACAGCCGCTATAGTCTGTGCTCCTGGCACCAAACACCCATGGCCTTTGAGACCAGGTGGGACAAGTCCATTGGTCTGTCACACAAGTCCTCCCACCCAGCACAAAGAAGCAAGTCAAGCTATCTGGGAGGACTCCCTCGTGGCTCGTCTTTAAAGAAAGACATATTCAAACCAATTAAATGGTTTGGCCAGTAACTACAACCAAGCAACAAAAAAAGAGAAATACCTCCTAAGTCACAGATAGGAATGTTCCCCTGCCCTGAGCATCTATTGTACACTGAAACTTCTAATACACTACAGTACTTTCTTTTTAGTTTGAAAAAAATGTGTTTGAAGCCTAATTCCCTGTGGAAGTATAAGTATCTTGACACAAGAGGAGTGGGGCTTTCTTTCCAATGACAGTCCCATGCAGTAGAAGGGTTAGTACTGGGGAAACGTCACTTAGCTCAGAGAGAGATGATGGGGTGAGCAGAAAGGAAACAGATACCAGTGGCCTCGAGGCCACTCATGAGATTCTCATGAGATTGTTTTTATAGTAAAAATACTGTTAAAAACTCCCAAAGATGACATAATATTCTAATGTCTCTTTGGAATGGTAATGCCTTATGATTCCTGATTTGTAATACAGTAATAAGTACTCAACAAATACCAGAAGAATCAATGCTCACTGTGAATAAATGCCAAATCCCTCTAGATTGTTGTGAAAAGAAAGATGTGGTCTTAAATCCTAGTTTCTGTCCATGTCACTGGAGTATAATCATTTTAAAACCAAAGCATTTCAACCAGGCCATCGTATCCTATGCCTGTTATCCCAGCACTCTGGGAGGCTGAGGCAGGAGCACTGGAAGTTCCAGTCCGACCTGAGCAACTTCAGTGACTTACCAAGACCATGTCTTAAATAAAATTTAAAACAAGATGGAGGATATAGCAGAGTGATTGAGACCTGGGGTCAACCTCCAGTACCACACACACACCAAAAAAATTCAATTCCATTGTTCACAAGAGAAATGTAGGCAAAGAATGCATAGTGCATCTCATCTGATCCATATGGGAAAAGATCAACAAATTTGGTAACACAATGAATTGGTCAATGTGTGAGACAGTCTCATAAACATGGGGTGTGAACTGCTATAACTTCTCAGGATTATATGTTAATGGCATCTATCAAAACTACAAGTAGAAATAGCCTTTCACCTGGCAGTTTCACTTCTAAAAATGTATGCTATTCATTGATAAATTCACTGCAATGTTATTCATAATGGTAGGTGACTTGCAAACAACTGAGCTGTTCATCAACAGAGGACTGATAAATTAGGATGCATCTGAACAAAGGAAAGGTGAGAAAGCAGGAGGAAGCTCCATCTTTGGTTGATGCCTAGGCTATGGTATTCAAGAAAAAAAGCAAAGTGTAGACCAAGGCTGGACATCTAGAGATCTGCTCTCCACCCTTCATCACTTGCCTTTCTTCACAGGGGCAGCTTTTTGTGGACATTAACCAGCTCCCTTGTTCTCAAGCCTGCAATAAATTTTTGGGCAATGCAGAGACACAGTAGTGTATTAGAGGAGTAAATGGAAGTGCATTTGGAGTATTTGTGTTCCAGCTTCCTATCTGGATTTTTATCCAGCTGGCTGAGTTTCTCACCTCAAGGCAACTTCTCTCGTGGCAATCATTTCCATGACTCACTCACTTCCGCCTTTTCTTGTTCCTTTGAGCCAAGTGACAGTCCCACATGTCTCTGAGGCACCAGAATCAGAACTAGAGATACCATCCCTCAGCTGATAGAAAGATCATAGTGTGCACAGGAAATAAACAGACAAGGGGCCTCAACACATCAATTTTCATTCAAAAAAACAGGGAAATCCTTCTAGTGAGAAACCTAGTCAGAAAAGATATATTGTTTCCCACATTAAAATTGCCTTACCACCTGATCAACAATTAGGATCCATCAAGTAGCTGATATTCTCTACAGAACAGAAGACTTAAACACCAGACTGACCCCATTGTTCTGTGGCTTATATTCTAGTTTGAGATGAAAAATTAACAAATGGAACCCAATGAGAAGCACAACCTTGTCTCTAAATTGCAAATTTGAGTTCAGAAATGAAGAGAGCATAGATGTGGGAATATACAGTTTGCTGGAGGAGTGTAGACTGGAAGAATGGGAAGTCTGAGAGCCAAGGAAGGAACAGAACATTCTGTAAGGCTGAAAACAGAGCTTGAACTGGAAGCCACTGGGTAAGATGAGGAGAACAAGCATCTAACCAGATTTCTGCAGACAGAGGAACAGTCCACAAACACACAGCCTTCATTTATAGATGGAAAGGCCGAGGCACACAGTTATTTTGGGTTTGTTCACTGTTAATAGAATTGGCTTGGCCAAGATTAGATTTATAAGAGACAAAGTGAATTGAGGAAACAGGAAAAACATCCCAGAAGCAGCACGACAGCCAAGAATGGAATCCCAGACTTGGTCCACACAGTATTCTATCGCAAAAATGATCTGTGTACACTTGACATCTGCTTCAAAGCATCAAGCACTGTCAAAGGCTGTGAAAGTCAAGGGGTGATAAATAATCACTGAATCTTGATACTTTATAGACCATGTTAATATAACCCCTGCCTAATTTCAGTATTATCTAGGTAATTATGAATGAATGGGAGAGTTGGGGAGAGAGAGAGAGAGAGAGAGAGAGAGAGAGTGAGAGTGTGTATGTGTGTGATTTCCCCAGCAGGACTTGTTCAACTGAGGGAATTTGGGTATCAGTAAACTTTAG
Source organism: Heterocephalus glaber (assembly GCF_000247695.1). The sequence goes on along the minus strand of NW_004624788.1, from coordinate 8,477,519 downwards.
CCCATGAGTTAAGTAGTTAGCTAAGATTACTTTTTAAAAGTACTTAAACATAAATTTGTATTCACTAAGCAAATAATTTAAAAGATTAAGGAATGACTGCCCATGTTTCCAACAAATTAATCCAATGATGTGCTTAAATTGAAACACTGTCTCTTTAAACTATATTTTAAAATACAATTTACAAGGAAATTTTAAAGAAACCATCTATAGAATAAAACAAGCTGTAGCTGAATGGGTAAGTACTTGCTTTCTTTAGTGATAAATATAAAATAACTGAGCTGGAATTTCAATTGCATCCTTCCCCATTTAACACTCCCACCCCAGATTATAATTCTAAATAAATTCTAAATATGCAGTGGGTTCCTACTTATGCCTGAATTTCTTGGATCACTTAGGAATGAGGTACAGTTTGTGTTCTTCCAACACTTGCTGAATTTGGCTTTCTTTTCAACTTTGTCGCTCCCCTCTTTTAGCGGGGTTGGGGCTGTACGTCCCAGAATCAGGTCATATAACAGGAGACAAAACCTAAACATTCAGAATGACTCTTGCAGATGGAAAGACTTATTACTGCCAAGGCAGTATTTCAGAATTCCAGCACTTTACCATATTAAAAAAGCTAGTAGCTCTCTTAATCGCAATCCTTCATCTTTAATAGGAGTCATGTGGATAAAAAATATAATTCTGAAATTAGAGGAGAGGTGAACAGTTTGCAGCATATACCATTATCAATACTTGGCAATTTTAGATTTTTATTGATAAGACTGATTTTAACAGTGCATTTGTTTGGCAAATCCTAAATGTTGGGATTTTGAGATGAGCCAAAATTTAAAATATAATGGTTGGGGCTACAGAAAAGAAGAAGTTGAAAAAATTAACATCCATCCAAATGGAACAGACTAGCAAGTGAAAAGAGTGTACTACATGTACTATGGCACTGCTTCATGGACATTCAAAATAATAACTTTGTACTTCATGCAAAGTGATAGCAACTGAGAAAAAAAAACCCTCTCTCGCTTAATATAACTCAGATGATGCATACAGCAACAGGGTAAACAACTCAGAAATTATTGAAAATAAAAACGATTAAATAATTCTCTTGGTGACAGTAAAAACATTGGTAACTGACACCATCTTACAGAGGCAAGATAATGATAACTCACTTTATGAAGTTTTATAGCACTCCAATTCAGCTAACACAATTTGTTACTTACTAGCAAAGTTAGCCACCATTAACAAGTATGTAATTTATCTACTCTGTGAGGACCTTCATATTTAATGCTGGTGGAAAGAACATTCTAAAAGGAGGTCTTTTTCTCAAGATGTTTACATATTTGTAGAGAATAAAAGAACATACACAAAGATAATTTTTATCAAAGGAGCTTTGGAAATGGAAAAGGTCTAAATGAAGATGTTCTTTTAATTAAGAGATTCATTTAGGATTCCAACAATTCTTTATTTCAAACCACTGACGAAACTTAATGGAAAATGGAAAAACTAATACAAAGTCTGATAAAAATAGATGTACTAAAAAGTATTGACTATTAGAGAATCAGAAAATTAAGCACCTGAGACAAGCCATTTACTTCGGGTAAGTATAAATTTGGTCTGAATATCAATTTCCTGTGAGATCGAGATTTTCAGTCATTAATTTCTCTGCAGAGGCTCTCCTTTCCCTTCTAAAATGTCTTGTAATGTCCTGGGGCCTGAAAGGTTTTTCAATTATAATTTTATGAAAAACATAAAAGTATTAGTCAAAGCAGATGACTCTCATATTTTTCTGCAGGAAAGAGGCAGAAATACTACTGTACTGGGGGAAGGTGTCCCTTTTACAAGTGACACATGGAGGCCCGAGACACTTATTTCTAGGAATCAAATAACTTGAAAACAGACAGGGCTGCAAGCAGCTGAAGCAGAGGCTGCCAAAGGTGGGCACCTAAGCTGGAAACAGCCCACAGTCACGTTCCTTTGGCTTATACTCTTCTATTTAAAGTGTTAGAGTTAAAAATGGTTCTCATGAAAACCCAGATTTTCAACTCCACTTAAAATCTAAAAGATTTGACAACAGTTCCCTGAGATGGTGCCTGTATCTCCAGTTTGCCTCATCCCTGCTACTCCCTCATGTTACCTGCTCCCTTTGCCAGGCCCCTGCTGCTATCTGAGTTTTTATAATTAATGATTATTCACCCTGCCTATTTAATTCTCTCTTCTAACATAGAGATTTACATGGAAAGTAAAGTCATGATTTAACTCTCTAATACAGATATTTTCAACGAACCCTAATGAGCGTGGATAATCCCATTTTAGGTCAAGGAAAGGAGCTCTCTACTTTAGAAATCAGATCTGTGTACTAATGAGGATAATAATTATCATTGCCACAATTTACTGAATACAAACCAAATGTTTAGTCTAATACTAAATATTGTGATGCTTATTTTACTTAGGACAACAACCATGTAATTTTGTTATCATCATTTTATTCTTGGGGAGATTACAGGTCAAAGAGGTGAAATAGCTTATTCAAGGGCAATGAGAGGGAGCTAATGAGAAACAAAGCCAGCAGTGCCAGGAAGTTCTCAACTTTCCTGATTCTCAACCATAAATTAGATACCCCTTTTATACCATCTCAAGAGGGTAGCTTTATACTCATTCCAGTAAAGGCAATGGCATTGGGTCTTGGCAAGGAGGACCTGAAAAGGGAGTGTAGGGAGCACAGGGAATGGTTTTTGGGGAAAGATTTGATCTTTTGAAAGTACTTTTAGGAGACATATATAATAAGGACAGCAGGCATTTTGAGGTCACAGATGTGTGTGGAAATTCAGAATCTGCCATGTATTTGCTGTCGACCATGGGAAATCTACAGCTTCTTGGAACCTCTATTTTGTGATCTATGAAATGGTGCCTTGTAGGGTCAAGATGAAAAGCAAACACACTGGAAGAACATGTGGAAATCCTCAGAGCACCACTCAGCACTCTTGTTCAAAAAGTGTTCCACATAATGCTCTCTCCCACCAAAGAAAATTACAGGAAAGGAATGACAAGATAATTAAGAACATGGCAAGTCTATTCTTACTCATCAATAGAATGTAGCAGCTTGATGACTTCAAAAAAACCTTTCAGGAAATTTGAGGAAATAGACAAGTTGAAGTATAATAATTTTCTGTTACTGCTGTGCTCCAAAGCTTTCAAAAAGACAAAATGGAATCAATCATTATTACAATAAAGTTCCCAAGAGTGCTTAGGATTGTTAAGTAACCCTTCTAGAATCAAATAATCTTTTTTTAAAAATATTGTTCATAATCACTTTAGGTCTGGCAAACAGGCAGTAACTTAAGAATCATATTCAATTTTCAAATCCTTTGCTGATTCTTGCATATTTATCAGGCAAGAGCTGATCTGCTTTGGCTTTGAGACACTTACTGTGTCATTTGGCAACATCCTAATAAAAGCAGCAAGTTTAGCATGCAGAGATGGGAAGGCGAGGAGGCGCCTTAAAGTTGGGGAATTCTAAAATATTGAAGTAAAATTATAGTTGGCTTTCTTAAGGAAATAAAATCAGTGTGCTTTGATTCATAGCCCATGTGAGAATTGGAAAAGAATACAGTATCAGCAACACTTTTATTAAATATTTAAGTATCTAGTTAAGAAGTGTTCTATGCCATCCAGCTATCTGGAAAACAATATTCCTTAATCTCTTCTCCTTGAGATCACTTCTTCATGCGAAAATAAATTCCATAATATTGCTATACAATTTCCCCTGGAGAATTTCCTATGCTGGAATCAGCAGGCTGTTGTAGAGAACTGCTGGACTAACCACGAGTTGGCTTCGTGTTCTTGAGCGATTATTCCATCAACCACTCTGTGTGACTATATTTTGACCTTACATATAGATGGGCTGAACATGATGATCTTTAAGGTTTTTTTGTATTTTGAAAAATATTCATGAAGCAACCTTAGGAAGCCAAGAAAGCTACATAGTTCAAATATGTCCAGCTTAGATGTAAGCCCTGGTTAAACTGAATGACTTGCTATATTTCAACTTATAAGAAGAATGTTTTCAAGATCATGTGATTTGTATTTTGTTCTTTGTTTTCCCTGCTAATTGAGAAACTACCCTTTGTACCTTCTTAATGCTGTTTAAGTACTCCACCCATGCCCAATTCTCATATACAAACTTAGAACTGGCCACTGCAGCTGAACAAAATTGCAAGAATAAACTTATAGTGTCATTTGCCTATCACGAGGTCAGAAGGAAGGAAAATTATGTCAAGTGACAAAAGACCACTTTCCATATGGACATTGTAGGCATTTCCTCTAATTTTATGGAGGATGTGCAGGAAACTGATTTATAGCAAAGACATTTACTGTAAGAATTTAAAACAATAATCCTCAGCATTAGAAGTGTCTATTAATATTTACTTTGAATGTGCTCTCTAGGCTCAGCTTGGGTGATTAATAAGTAAAAATAAAAACAGGAATGATTGTATAAAAATATTCTATTGCATGATCAATATCCTGACTCCATTTGATGTTTATGAAGCTGAGTCTGATTACCATTTCACAGAAGAAAAAAGTGTTCAAGTAACTTGCTGAAGTTCACAAACAACAGGCTTTAAATAGGCCACATGAGGCAGGGAGTATCCTATAACTTGTTCCATAATGGGCACCTTCAGCCCAGAGGCTGATACACAGCAATGGTAAATATTGGTTGAATTAAAAGTCAAAATTTAAAGTGAAGCTTTTTCCACTGTGCCACCTATTCAAAGTTGATTTCCCCCAAATGCAAATTAAGGAAAAGAAATACAGTCGGTTTTAAGGAACTGAAAGTGGAAACTACTCCTAGTGTAATTTTGGTGTATTATTAAGATAGCAATCTAAAGAAACTTGGGGACACTTTTCCTTGATAAGTAACAGCCAAACTACAAAGACTAATTTGCACAAGAGAGAGAAAAGGCACAGGCACGTGCAGATCCACACTTAAACCTCCGCCTTCTGTCCCTTCATGTTTTTCAAGCAGAGGAAATGAAATAAAAAAGAAACAAGTTTCACGCATTGTTAAGGCTTCATGAAAGGAGAACAAAGGGCAGGAAATGCGAAATGAAATCTGAGAGTCTGCCCTTAAACTGTGCAATTTTACTTGTTTTCTGAAACTGCTGTTGGGTGAGAAAGTGTGAGGCTGATTTTTGCCTTTCTAGGGCATTATTCATTGCTCTTATGACCTTAATGTTATTTGCTGTAAACTGCATGAAGGTCTCTCATGAGTTAAGAAGTGCGAGTTGTTATGACGTTGCCCTCTAACGAGTGGAAACTCAACTCCCTTCAGTCCAAACAACCCCACTAAAGTTGGTGTCTAGTCCGTGTGTGCTCCTATAGTAAAAGGATTGAAGCTGGGCAATGTATAAAGAACAGAGTTTTATTTCTAATAATTCTGGAGGCTGAAAAGTTCAAGATCAAGGTACTGACAGCTTCAGTGTCTGGTGAGAGACATGTCCTTGGCTTTCAAGTTGGCACCTTGTTTCTGTGTTCTCTGAGGGGGCAAACACTGTGTCCTCACATGGAGGAAAGTAGAATAAAAGAGCCTAAGTTAGTTAACTTCAATCCTGATTACAAGGGACTGATCTCCTCATGTCTTAGTTCCCAAAAGCTCCCCCCCTTGTACTCCCACAATGGAGATTAAGTTTCAATGTGAATGTGGTGAGACACATTCAAACCATTACAGCCGCTGAGAAGAAAGAACTGAATTTACAAAATGATGTTTGTCACTGGGCTGAGGAAGAGTCAAAATACATTGCAGTGGCTTTAAGATGGAAAATGAGAACCATGTACATCTTTGGGGTGCATTTGCCTAACATAGGATTAGAACACAATGTTGACTACTTCCATCTACGCGGGACAGCCACATTTGTATACTGAAATAACATTTGTGCCATGGTTAAGGGAAGAATAAATAAATTCAACATTGAGGTGTCTTTGACTACACTGTTCTCTACTTAAGAATTTTTAATATAAGCTCTAGTATGGACCTAACTTTGGCATCTTCAGTTTATCTCCCACTCAAATGTTCTTATTACCTACCTCACACTGGAGAACCTAAACGTGTAAAATGCAGCCTGACTAGCAGTGACTGAGAAGGTATTTTAGAGTCTTTAATCTTTTCACCAACACCAGTGAGACAAGAGACTGATCCCAGTTCTTGAGAAGTTCAATGTAAAAATGTGCACCTATAAATATAACTAACAAAAAGAAGCAAAGATGAGAATCATGGGTGAGTGGGCAAGAGAAAGGGAAGAGAGGGCAAGCACATGCTCTTGCTAGGGCATTGCACTTCCTGTTTCCTCCAACCACAATGTTCTCACCCCAGAAATCTGCCTTCCTCCTCCTCCGACTTGACTTTAATCGCTGCTTCAGAATAAATTATCAAAGAATATTTCTTGAAAACCCTTCCTACAATTACTGTTGGGAGCCATTCTACATAATTTTGGGAAAAATCATTTCATAATTAATGTCGGACTATAGCTGTCTAAGGCCCAATGTCACCTTGCCCACCAGCCGGCTTTGGCATGTGGAAACGTAGCTCAGTTTTGCCTCCAGTCACAAGTTGAGGCCTCAATGGTCCCGTGAAGTGATACTATGACACTCAAGAGCAAAAGTATATCACCTGAAGACATCCAGGTTCTTTGAGAACTGAGTAGTAATACAAAAAGAGAAAGGTTTCCCCTGGGGGAAGGCCTGCTATCTCGTTTCACCTACAATCATAAGGATGGTTTGTTCATTTCACTATCCTCATCAACCTAAGATCCTCCTCAACATAGGATTACCACCACCCCCTAGGTCACCCGATACTCCCTCCAATTGTTGTGTTTACCCAATAAATACTGGCGAGCTCGGAGTGTCTGTGTCTTTGCCCATTCTGAGGCACTGACCTCTCGGTTCCCCACGTACTATGAAAGTACGGAAGTCTCTACTGTCTTTCTTTCTTTAGCCCTTGCCGTTCCCCTCTCTAGGCAGTCAGAGGATTGACTGCCCTCTAATAAATTACAAACACATAGGTACGAACACTCTCTGCTCCTCAGCCTGTACTTATCCTCAGACATACTAGTTAAATCCTGTGTGTGCGCTTCAGTAGACAAACAGTTTAGTTCACTGCTGTACTCTCCTAATTTGAACCCTGGATGGCATGGTACCTTGCCTGGCACTCAGTAAATATTTGATACCTTTCTATCTCCCTAAGTTCTATGAAATCAAGTTCCATATCTTATCCTTGGGTCCAGGAAACACTTTCTACTCTTTGGACAAATTTTTATTTACAAAAAATTAATACATATTTGCAGTTGCTGGGCAAGGAATAATGATGTGCTCACAGAGAAAACAGAACAACAGGGGAAAAACATATTGAACCCCAGTATCAGGATGTAAATAGTTTTAAAAAGATAAAAAGCTTAAGGATTAATCACAAAATTAGCAATAAAAAGAAACAGTTTAGAAGTCAAAGAGAGTTTCTTTCCTGGGAGGAGCTGGTTCATGAAGATGGGGGGCCACAGAGCCCCAAGAGAAATGACTCTTCTGAGACACACTGTCTTGAAATCAAGGGCGTAGTCCAGGGCCACCTAACCATCATGAACGCACATGGCCTTTCACATTTCAATTTAAATTGTTAATATCACATATTTTCTTCCAAGTTGCACTAGCCATTTTACTGTCACATGTGGTCAAGAATATAGAGAATATTTTCATCATCATAGAAAATTGTATAAGAATACCGATCTAAAGAAATCTAACAGGCCTTGAATCCTCAGCTTGCAGAGCTATATGAAAATAAAGACCTCAAGGAACATGGGAGGGCAGAGCTAGGAAAGTCATCCTAGCCCACCACGGTGGCATACACCTATAATCCCAGAACTCTGGGAAGCTGAGGCAGGAAGATCACAACTTTGAGATCAACCTGGACAACTCAGTTATTTAGCAAGAACTTGTTTCAAAATAATTAAAAAATGTTTTTCAAAAGTGCTGGAGATGTAACTTAGTGCAAAGGCTCTGGATTCAATCATCAAAAATGAATAAAAAAGAGCGAGGAGGGGGCCAGGAATGTAGTTCAGTGGCACTGTACCTGCCTGCCAAGCCCAAGGTCCTGAGTTCAATCCCTGGTACCGCAAAAAAAAGGGGGGGGG
>NW_004624788.1:8435066-8469254 GCF_000247695.1 Heterocephalus glaber | reverse complement strand
CCTGGATCCATTTATTTGTCATTAAAGTCTAACCCCAAATCCTTAAGAGAAAGTGTCTTGCACTAAATGGTTGGCTGGATGTAGCAACACTGCTGAGGGAGGAACAGAAGACAATTAAGGACAAGGACTAGAGTTCCACAGCAGACCTGTTACCCTGACTGGCAGCAGCAGAAGGTCTCAGAAGTGGAAGAAACGGACCAAACTAGGTTTGCAACAAGTTGAAACCTGCAAGGGCCCCAGTCAGCTGGCATAGCCTCTCAGAATGCAAATCCCTGGGCCTAAGATAAAAGGCCATTTAAAAAAAAAAAAAAGGCTTGCCTGACTCCTGAGGTATCAAGTAATTCGTATTAAGCCCCATTTCAATGACTAAAATATAATGCAGAGCTGAGGCAACAGATTAAGTTTCCAGTCAAAGCTGACAGAAGCGTAAAGCAAGGAAATTAATATTTTTGAAAAAACACTGGCTTTTTCTCCCCAAGACTTCTCCAGGGTTTAAGCAGCAGCATGCCAAATAAGGAAATGTGAGTTTCTAGGAGAACATAGCAGAGAGGTGACCAATGATGGAGAGAACTTATTTACAGGGGAAAATCCGATGCCCTCAGGGAAAGCCCTTCTGCTGGGCTATGCTGATGAAAGCCAAGCCCAGTTAAAAGCATCCATTCCTCCAGAGCAAGGCTGCTCACTGCACCTACCTGTCACTCTAACTGCCCTTTCCCCAGGGTTCCCATGAGGAGGAGGTGGAACTGTTTAAAATCCCCACCACACCTTCCATGCAGACCTGAAGCATTCCTTTCCTCTGACAAGGTGGATTTTTACTACCCATTTAAGGTGAAAGGCAAACACCAAGTGACAGAAGAGTTCGGGCTGGATCCTCCTATAGTCGAGTATTATAATTAGAGTGTATCGCTAAAAACGTAATTCCATTAACATTAGACTACCAGGCTTCAAGGACTGAAACAGTCTGTAATTCCAGAGTACAGTCATGGGGAGATACACACAATTTAATCTGTTCTTTGACTATAAAAGCTGAAAAATGACCTGCCTGTGCTTCTTCAGGACTTGAGAATAATGAGAATTTTAAAGATACTCAATAACTGTCCTGTCCACTTTGGTAGCCAGGAGCCATAAGTGGGTATTTAAGCTAACCAAGATACCATATAAAATTCAGTTCCTTAGTTACACATGTCACATTTCAAGCTACATGGGACTAATGGTTACCACACTGGACAGTACAGATACAAGATATGTTCATTATTGAAGAAAGTTTCCATGAACAGCACTGCACTCTTCGATGACTACATCTTTTATCCTAACTTTATCATTGGGGTTATGAAGGAAAACGTTTTTGCTCTGTTGGCAAGCTTCTCTGGTGAACTCCTTGCTGTGGTTTACATGTTTTCCAATTACCCCTATACTCACATGTCTCAAGCCCATCAAAATGACACTAGAGGTAATAAAGTGTATTCACTCAAGGCCACCCAGTGGAAACTTGAGATTCTTCAGCATGCCAAATAAGTTGTCTATCTGCCTATCTTTGTGATATCTGAAGTGGGACACGCCAGGAAAGTGTCTATGCGGAGGCCCAGTTAGGCATTCTCTAGAAATGATGACTTTGTTTCCTGGATTTGTTTTTTTCTTCACCTCGGTCCAGAGGCGTCTACAGGGTATTATGGGTGGAGTGGGTTCTGGAATGAACCTAAGGATACTTTGAGAGATATTGAAAGTTCTGGGGCTTTTAAGAGTTTGTCCATAGATCTTCTCAAGTGCAATGAAAGAACTAGTATTTTAAGAACATCATGAAATGCTGATGAAAAATGCTAGCCCCAGTATGGAATCAGAAATAAGGGAGTCCAGGGGGAAACTTCATGAATGTGGGGACTGTGACAGGATTCCTTGGGTTCTGCTAACTGCAGAGACATAGTGGGTAAAGAAGGGATTTGTGGTGGATTAACTGATGGTCAATGTGGAACACCCAGCTGAGCTGAGTCAGCCTGATTCTGGGCATGGAAGACCCACCTGAGAATGGTTGCCAAAAGCATAAAAAGAGAAGTGGAGGGGAAGATTGTATGCTGTTGATTTTCTTGCAGATGCTTGGCATGAGTTCCTGATATTAGTTCCTCAAAGGTGCTCCGGTCCTTGCTATTGCCAGGGATGGCTGCTGTTCTCGTCAGGGGAGCTCTTGTCTTCACCTTGAGCATTGCTTCCTGGTTCCAGTGTAGACTTTTCAGGCTGGTGGCACAGGTCCTTCACCCTACCAGTACAAACTTTCTAGCTCCCACCACTGGACTTTGGGCCTTCCAGGTGCAGATCCTCCAAATGGACTTGTATGAGACATTGCCGTGGGCTCTAGGCCTTTGGCTGGACTCATGGAGGACACTGCCGTGGGATCAGGCCCTCAGTGTATGGACAGGTCTCTAGTGTATGGACGGATCTCTTGCACTCCTCTGCATTTGACTTTTTGGGTGAATATTATAAAATAATCCTGTAAATTATGTGTTCTCTATTAAATCTACTCCCCTGACTACAGCAGGATTCTCTATCTTCATGTTACAAACTCCTGGACTTACAATAATTTTATTCCATTATTCCTCTACTTAAAATTTGCCAGTGACTCAAGATTAAACTTTATCAGTATGGCCAGGCATGTAAGATCCATATTCCTCTTATCAGAAGCCATACCCACCCCTAGCATTCCCACATCCTCACTACATCTCCCAAGTGGCCTATAACACCAAGGAGATACATCCCCAAGGTGGCCTGCCCTGCCCCAAGAAGATGTTTGCCCTTGATACCAGCTGTGAGGTCTAAGTGATAGGGGAAGATTCTGAGAATATCCAGTGCCCAAGAAGAGTGATCCAAAGTAGCTTGCATACTCAGTGCCCACTAGGCCATGGCCTGTGCAGCTAGAAGTCTGCCCTTGTGTGGCTGGGGTCATATATCCCTAAGCATGCACTTCCCTGCTTCCCTTCCCCTATTTTTCCTTGAAACAAGTAAAAAATGACCCTGGAGCCAAGAAGTGACAGTGATACTGCCCTGAAATTATATCCAGTCTTTTCAGACCCAGGTCAACTGTTTTCTCCTTTAGAAAATCATCCTCAGTACTCACTTTCAACCCAGTCCACACTGCTCTGCCTTTTTTTCTTTGATGTTGGTTTTTAACCAAGGTATCTTTTTGATTTACCTGTATTTATCTCATTTTGAAGATAAGTTTCAAAAAGTAAAAGAATTTTGATTTTCTCATAGCTCTATTCTAACATTTCGTTCAATTTTGCTACTCTGGATTTTATGTCAGTAGATGGGAGGTTTCAAATCCAGTAAATGATTTTTCTCTGCTGTGGAATATCAAGACAATGCCTTGACCTCCTGGTCAAATTCTTTATTTGTAACCTACTTAGGTTAAGCTAGATGAGTGTTTCTCAACCTGGCTTCTACATCGGAACCATCAGAGGATCTTTTAAGACAATTATGATGCTGCGGCCTTTCCCAGGGCAATGAGTCAGAGCTTCTAGAGGTTTGGCTTAGACATTGGGATTGTTTCAAAACTTCTCAGATGATTTTAATGGGCAGTGAGGGTTGAAAAATAAGTACAATTCAGGAAAGAACACACTCAACATGGAGTGGAAAATTCATTGTGAAAAAAGCATAGCAGTTAGAGAAGGGCAGAGACAGACTGCCTGCCTACAGGTGAGGCTTTTCAGCTTTGCCTTGAGCTGGCTGCTAGCACAATACAAACTGCCTTGTACTCTAACCTTCTTAGAAATGTGTGTGAGTATAGTCATGTCCAACCTAAAGAATTTTCTTCAGTGATTCAAATTCTCATAACATTCTGGGGATGAGACAGGAATCATAAACATTACTGGTCCCAGGCACTTAATTATCACTGTATAAATTCTTCCTGGAAGGTAATTTTTGGACTAATTCTTAAGTATGAGTTTTACAAGTTCCTATTTTTTAAAGAGTGGAAATCCTTCACCAATTGCCCAGGAGACAAGAGGTTTAAAAGAAGACCTGTTTGAAAGATCTGAGCACCAGGTACCTTAAAAAAGCTGAATTTCTAAAGTATTTTGACCCATAAAGCAGTGTGAAAGGTGAGTTAAGGTGACCAAGGTGAGAAAGCATATCTCCCTTTTAATAATGCAGCAAAGAAGTGAAGAAAACAAATAGTTCTTTAAGTCTGGGGTAAGAGTTACGGATCAGTTTTCCCTTGAAAATATCACAACACTACGTAGGCAATACAAACAAGTCAAATTTTAAGTCATTGTAACCCTGCAATTTAATTTCTTTTCTTACTCTGTGGTATTTTTATTCCATGAAACAAGTACATATTGAACACTATCTATATCCTAGATCTGAAATGAGGATCAAAAACATTCTGAAAATTTTAAAATTTGAGGATTTTCTTGATACAATGATATCCGCCTTAATAGAAATCACTATGGAAAAAATTACTGGTTTTGAAAAAATATATAAAAGGTTTTATTCCAAAAGACTTGTCACACCCCTTCAAAGAAGTTACACTGACATCTATGAAATTTGAGAAAAAAATTTCTAATTATAATGTAAATTCATTAATTCAGTCATTACTTAATAAAGCTCATCTTCTCCACTGAGAAAAAATCACAATGATTCTCAAGCCTAACAAAATCTATAGAAAAATCACCCTGATGAATAAGGGTAGAAAAGAAAAGAAACAGTCCATATCATAGTGTGGGTGCTAATGATTCAATGCATCCCTTAACCATACTTTAATAAACTTACATCAGATATGATGAAGTTCTCTTTTGATAGTATGGAAAAAATAACATTTATATAGAATAAGCTGTAAGAAAGCAAGAGTAAAACTTATTTTGTTCTGCAGGCACAATGAATACAGTTTCTGCCAATCAAAGTCATTCTTTGTATCATGTCCTTTGAAAATGTCAGTCAAAAAAAAAACAAAACTGAAAATGTCAATCATCAAGGTAGGCTCTATTCCTCAAGGTATTCTTTAATGCAAAAGTAATCGGACTGAATATTAGATGCCTATGTTACTTGTGCTACAAAAACAATGTTGTTGTTCTCTGCATCTCTATTCAGACAGTCTCAAAGTTGTGGGAAAGGAATCCAAAGATAATTCATGATCTCTGTATCTACGTGGTGAAGCAGTGCTCTTCCTATGTACAGATGCCCACACTCCTGACTATGTTGGGTACTTTGACCTTGAGGAAGGGCAAAACCATGAGATCTAGCAACCAGCATAGCTTTTATAAATGGCAACATTTGTCTACTGACAATGGCCATGAAGGCAGACCGCATGGTTTTAAAAAAAGAGAGAAGCTATCCCCACAAGAAAAGAGGAAGATAAAAATGACTCATTACATAATTTGAACTCCAGTAAGACTGGTGTTCAAAACTCTCAAAGAAGCAGGACTTGAATGTGGAAATCGTCTCGTCTTAATATGGTTTCCAATTTTCAAGGCATCTGATATCAGCCCTTCCATCGTCTCTTCTACAATTTACTACAAAAATATGAAAAAACAGTGGAACTGTTAATTTTTGTCCTAGATTTACTTATAAATTAAGCAACAAGGGAATAAATGATCACAAATAGTAAAGTGATTAAAAAAATAATTCAAGATACATTACACAGGTTCAGTGAATGAATGGTCCTATTACAGCTTAAGAAGATGGTTTCATCTTTCCGGGCCTCCACTTCCATATCTGTAAAATGGCATAATTATATCCGTCTCAGAAGGTTGTTTCCAAGATTAAATACGATATACAAATGAAACTGTTTTGCAAATAATAAAGCACTCTATCCATGTAATAGATTCGTAAAAGATTATTATAACTAGATATAGTCAATGTTTTCTTCGAAGTTGTCAGAATACACATTCTCCTCCCACCTGATGCTCTTACACAGTCTCAATGATAGTAAAATTACTCAAATCACTTCTCTTTTCCGTTTTTTTGGCATTAGTTTTTATCTGCCCGAATACGTAGGCAAATAACTATTTTCGTGATCTTTTGCTTTAATATTCATTTTAGAGCTACTTTAACAATGAAAGATGTTTTATATGTTTCCAGGATGTATGTACTAAAGAAGGCCTAGAGCACAAAGATTCACTAAAACGAAAGATCTTCTACTGTATCCTGGTCACCTCTGATACAGTGCACACAACTTCAGGAAATAGGTTTAGACAGCTACTTTCAACCCATGAAATCATCATCTGCCCACTGTGATCCCTTCTTCTCTTATAACTTCAAGATGCTTCCATTCAGAAAACATAAAAGCCAACCACAGCCCCATGGTTACACTGGGTAACATGGAAAGAGAATTTAAGAAAGGTGACCCTGGATCAATTAAACTTTCCCAAGCTTTTCAGGTCTCTTTAAGATAAAGACTCAAAGATAAATTCTATTAAAGTACTGATCATAATCAAACAGTACATTGTATCAGAGGTCCAGTATTGTTTTTCATTTCCTTTCCCAGAACTTCTTAAAGATGAAAAAGATACAGAGAAGAACAAAATTGTTTCAATTGCCATGACTGCACAACATGACTTACATAGACATCTATCTAGAAAGTTTTGCTTTGTTTTTTCCTCATTAAGTTTATTGGTACATTTTAGGTATGAAATACAGTTACATACATCATTGGGATCTTGTACCATTTCTTATATTTTTTCCCTTCCCCTGCCCTCCCTTCACCCACTCCACCCTTCCCTATTTGCAACGGCTTTGTTTCCATTTTTTTCCTTTTCTCATGGTTTTTCTTTTCCCTTCTTTCCTTTCTCCTACCCTTCCCACTTCCCCTGCTCCTTTAGAACCTTACTTCCTATTACACAATATCAATTATACATTTTTAAATTACAATATCAAGATCTAGGAGACATTTCCACAGATTTTACAGAATTTAAAAGGATATAGAAAGCATATTACAAAAATCTGTTTTGAAATAAATTTGACAACTTCTAAAAATATCTTGTAAGACAAATTAATAAAACTAACTCTGGAGGAAATATAAAATTTGAATAGCACCTATTAAAGAAAGTATATTCCTAGCTTGAAAACCTACCTATATGACAACAACAGGCTCATCTACATTTTAACTGATAAATTATATCAAAAATTTAAAGCAGGAAAAAAAAGGAACACTTCTCCCCTCATTTTAGGAAATCAACATTGTGCTAATCCTAAAACCAGATAAAGGCAATAGAAGAAAAAAGTATGAACATAGATAGAAATTTGTTTAACAAAACAAACTATTAGAAGTCAGATCTGGCAGCATGTAGAAAGTGGTTTTATTATAGGGATGGCAGTGTTGGTTCAGCATTGGAAGATCCATCCCCAAAAGTCATCATTTTAACAGAGGAAAGGAAAAAGCCATATGATCCTGTCAGTAGTTGGAGAAAAAGTATCGAACTAAATTCCACAGCTGTTCATGGTAAAAGCTATCAGGAGACTAGAAGTAGAACAGAACCTTCTCAACAGATTAAAGACATGTACTCCATACTTTCAGCAAAACTGCCTTATATGAATGGAGATGATTACAATGCTTAAAAAGTTGTTTTTATATAAAAGATATTACACCTTAGAAGTGGCAAAGCCAATAAGCTTGGATAATAAAGGGTTAAAGTTAATCTTAGGGACCACAGTTATTCAGGAAGTTAACGCTGAACTGGACTCCTTCCTGATACTCCAAAGACGCTCCAGTCATTTCATTAATAAACTGGTAACAGGCAACACTCAGTTTGTGGAAATGCTTTGTAAAGTGCTTAATAAATGACTGGCACAAATGTCCTCAGGAACAACATCATTGAAACTGGAAGATAAATGTTTTCGGCAGTTTTAAAAAGCACTCAATACCATGTCAAATTAGAAGTATTTTGTTTCAACCATTTCCAAGAAGTGCCACAGACTGTTAAGATCGAAGAATATTAAAATTTGTATTTCTTCTCTTCCCCCTTTGGAAGACACCTGGGGCACTGCTAGTGCACACTGGAATAATGTTAGAAGTCAGTGGCAGCTCCAGCATTCCCATGGAGTAGGCGCTTCCCAGGGGAATGATCCAGCTGCAAGAGAGGTGGGGACCTGTGTGCAGGCTGGGCTGGCAGGAGCACACCATCCTGATGCCTCAACTGGGGTGGCTTTGTGGGGAAACCCGTGAAGACCATGGTGGAGAAGGCTGAAGGCCTTCAAGGCCTTTCTTGGAGACTTGCTCCTATTAAATGTCCTTCTAGAGAAGGCTCCATATTTACTCCCTTAGCATGTGTCACTTTAATAGCACTTTCCAAAAAGCAGAGCCATGGCCACCTTTGCAGTATGGGACACTGAACTCCCCTCCATCAGGCCCACTCCGCAGCCTCCAGACAGCTGCAGCCAGGCTTCTGCAGCAATGCCAGTGAGGATCCCAATGATGGTAGAGAACCTGAGGCTCGTCAGAGGCAGTGGCAAATAACTGTGCTGAGTCAGATGGTATGATTTATTTTATGACGATTTTACGACGTTTTCTGGCCTCTGTTGCTCAGATAACTTGGGCCCTTTGCAAAAGATTCACACATAAGAGAAGAAATGAATCAAAAGCAACCTGTGGTGTGTGGAAAAACAACACCTCTTAACACCCACATACTGAGGCGCTCCCAAAGGCACGGAAACTAAAGACTGCAGATAGCAAACCTGCACTGTAAAGAGCAATTTACACAAAGATGTCCCCAAAACCTATGGTTCTGCCACTATTGCATGAAGCTATAAGCAACAAAGCAACTGACACTCGCCCTTAGCAGGGATAAGGTAAGAAGTCTACAAAACGACAAAAATAAAACAATATCTATGAAAAACTCTATCCCCAGACATAGATCTGCAAGCAGTTTTCCTTGCCTTTAAAAGCAACAAATTCCAAACAACAACAAACACAGCACATAAACAAATACATTTACTGGGGATGTGTGCTAAATACCAGGACAGAATGAGACAAAAGTTTCTCCCTCAAAGAGTTGTCATTCTAAGAAACAAGGCAAAATGCATATATATAACCACCAATAGGTAGGTTGGTGAGCAAGGCCACAGAAGCATATGAGTGAGCCTGTTAGGGAGGCTATGGGCAGGGGAAAGAAAGGGAATCAAAGTGAGATGATAAAGGCTAACAAAGGCAGATCAGTAGAAGTAACATTCAGGCTAGGCATTATTTCAAAGGATGGAGCTATTACATAGGGCAGGTCTAGAATGAGAAAATTCGGGGGAGTGGATGAAGAACAGTCACAAGCTAGGAAATTGGAAAGGAAAATGGATGTGTGAGAAAGCTTTGCTTAAGTGGAACAAGGGCATGAAGCCTGCAAATAGGGCAGAATGGGAAACAGGAAGAGACTTGACCTCATCTATGCAAATAACCAAGCTAGTCCTGTGTCCAATGTGCAAGGCACTGTACTATCTTAAGAGCCAGGGACACTGAGGCAGCCTCTGTCCTCAGTGAGGAAGAGGCCCATGTGATCACCTAGGATTCGTGGAGAGGCTCCAAGAAAGTCATGCTAGCAGGGCCACCTGTTCAAAATGATGTCTGGGCTTGGGAGGAGATTTAACGGCTGGCAACGCATACACACTGGTGAGAGATGTCCATGGCCAGAAACTAATCAAGAAATCCTTAGAGGTGACAGAAAATAAGATTTCAGGCTGACACTGCAGAAACATAATTCAAGAGCAAAACTGAAAACAAATGGTTATGCATTTCATGTAACTAGGTTTCTATCATAAATAAAATCTGATTCTTAGAATTAAGATGTAAAAGTTATTCTGGTGAATAAGTTGGGACTTTATACAAGAGGAAGCAACAGATATGGATTGCAATGGAAAATTTTCTGGTTGTTCTTTCTCACCTTTTTTCCTTACAAAGTACAGTTCAGTTATCAAAGTTTTTTAAAAAATTCAGAAACTAAATTACCCAGAAAAATCAGAAACAAGTTGTCAGAGTAGTGGCCACCATGTTACTTAAGGACATTAGTAATTGATAAGGACACATATTTCCAGAACATAAAACTAATCAAGGCACAAACCAGGGTAAGGTGGCACACCTCTGTAAGGCAGAAGTTTGAGACCAGCCTGTGCTACAGAGCACGTTCAAGGCCAGCCTGGAATGTATACAGAGAACCTATCTAAAAAATACAAACAAAACAAAAAGCAGTCAAGGCACAAAAACTGCTCTCTGTTGAGTAAAATAAGAAGCCAACCGATGGAAATGCCTATACTGCCCCTCTCAGAGAAATTGTAAATAAATGTTGAGAAACAAAAAAAATTTAGTGAGTCTTTCCTGAATTTCAGTCAAATAAGTTTCTCAAGACAAAAGAGAACTTACAAAAATGTGGAAGAGTAGAACCACTTCCTGGAAAACCTGTCATTAATTCCTTTACCGGGCACATAGTTCATATAGAGCAGAATGCTCTGTCACAGTACAATAGCTCCAGAATGAATTAAGGCCTACATGTGTCAAGGCAGTCTGTGATTAAAAACCTAATGAGGTAAACATGATTAATACTTAAGTTCAGCAGAGAAACAGATCCTTGGGGTCTACCAGTCATGTTCAAGGGGCAAATATGAAGTGGGTGAAAGAGCCATGAAGGAAGATTTGGAAAATAAACTGATTTAAACCAACTCAGTTAACTGACAAGCTACCAGTCCACCCTGTCTTCTGCTACCCTTAATGCCTTGGGCACAACAGTTATAAGAGGCCTTGTCACCTCCCATAGGAGAAGTCAAAAGACTCGCATAAAACTACATGCAACTCACCCTTGAATCCTCCTCTTCCTCACTGACAGAAACCATATCTGATGAGTTTCACTAAAATCATGGCAGATAATCTGCCTCCTCTTTGGAAAGTGCTCAAGCAATGTTAGAGCAGGGCTTCTCAAACTATAAATGGTGCAGAATCACCTGGGATTTTGATATAACGCAGATTCCAAGGCAGTGGCCCTGGGAAGGACTCAAGATTGCATTTCCACAAAATTCTCAGTGACATTGATGCTAATGGATCATTAAGAACAGCAAGTTTGGTCTGGGGATTTAGCTCAGGGGTTCCAGCGCCTGCCTCTCAAGCGCAAGGTCCCTAATTCGATCCCTGGTACAAAAAAAAAAAAAAGAACAGCAAGTTATTAGGATGCCTTCATTTGGTGCTATCAGGAGGTGACAGAAAACCACTGCCTTCAGGGTTAGACAGTAAGATTTGGGCCTCAATGCCAGAATGACACTATTGAAGGAGTAAGAAAGTAGAACAAATCAGGTCACATAACTGGAAAACCCAAGACAACAGCAAAGGAAAAGACTGCTGACTTCTTTCATTAGATTAAAACTCCATGTAATAAGAAAGGTGACACAAATTATGATAATAGACATTTATTCTAATGATAAAATTACAGAAATAAAAGTCAGAGTACCCACGTTGGGTCAAGATTGCTAAAAATTATTTTAGAACAATGTAGCTTAAGAGATTCAGAGCCAGACATGATGGAACAAGCCTATAATTCCAGCCCTCTGGGAGAATGAGGCAGGAGCATAAAGTTCAAGCCCAACCTTGGAAAGTTAAGGACTTAATGAGACCCTGTCCCAAAATACAAAAGATAAATTAAAAGACTGGAGATGGAACTCAGTGTAAAGGCTCTGGATTCAATCTTCAGTATTATTTTAAAAATAATAATACCAACATATTGAATTCAAAATACATCAGAATCAATTATTTTACCCCTTTCACACTTTCGGAGGACAAATTACACCATATGGTCCTCCCACACAACCCCAGTATGATAGATGAGACTAAAACATAGATGTCATATGCAGTAACAAAAGTGTCACACAAAACAACAGTTAAAAAATTCCTATTTTGTGCTAACAAGTATTTGTCAACTACGGAAATGCAATTATGGGCCTCAGCAACTCCTCCCATTCCTAAAACAGCACCCTGAAGATTGGCAGTCTGTAGCAAATTCTGTCTTTGCTGAGAATATTTTCAGAAAAGTGATGGAGATATCTTTGAAAGGCAGCAGAACACTAATTATATCCAGACAAGTTTCCTTTCTTTTCTCAAAAAACATGCAAGCTCCTTTGGGTTTCACTTCTGGACATGGCAGGGAATTTCAAAATTTTCTTTCTTAAGAAAAACCTGTACAGACATTTTTACTGATACAGAGGAAGAGGAGAATGAAAATACCATAATTAACCAAAGAAAAATGATATTATCACCCAAACCAAGCAAGACTTTTCTTTAGCCAGTAGGAGCGAATTCCACCCGAAGTAAACATGCTATTTAGTCAGGATGTATACTGAGACACCTGCAGTTGGACATTTTTGAAATAAGTATAGTTTCTTTCCTTTTTTACTTTTATTTTTGTAATAGTTACCTCCAAAAACCTCTTAAGTACATGTTTGTGGCATTTGGCAATTTCGACCGCTTACAACATTTATAGTTTTCTATTTTGATTAGCTAAGAATATGTAAATGCTTTCTAAGTCCACTTTAACAATTCCTCTAGTAACTAAAGAACTGGATGTTTGCATCTCGTCCAACCCTTGTGTGCATAGAAGGAAGATGAGGTCCCCCTGGGGGACTATAACTTAACCTGGTTCAGTTTACAACTTGATTCCTGGAGCCACGTGTTTCACTCCCTACTGCCACATTTCACAAAAATAAGACCTAATCCAAAAATAATCAGCCTTGAAAACTAGAGATCAAAAATGCCCTCACTATTCTCTTGTTTGGTGGCTACTAAGTAAGGCAGGTAAAGCAAGGTTAAGCTGACTGGGGCTGACATTTCTGATCTCTCGTTTCCAAGGCTGATTATTTTCACATTAGTTCTTATGTCAAGGGAAACAGGGTGCCTGTCTCCTAGGCAGACCCTTTGTGATCTTAAACTAAGGGTCAGCTCCGGGTTACCTCTTTCAAGATCAAGGTTTTGTGATAATTACATATCTGCAACTACTTTTCTACTTGGCACTGGGGTCTAAATTAGGAAAATGATGAAGGGTTTACCTAACCCAGGGAAAATAAAGTTTTGGTTTGGTAACATAACAATGCCAATTTCAGTCCCCTCAGTGGGGGAAGGAAGAGGAGGTACTGTAAAATTTATTTTCTAGGGCAACACACAAACACACCCTTTACATACAGGTTTACATCTTGTGGAAGGTGAAGCTTACAAATCTCAGGAGCAGTCTTTGAAAAAAAAAATTAAAATAGCAATGTGGGTATGAAAGTGAGTATTTATTTACAATGGATCCAGCCTCATACAAACTACAAAAGCTACACATACCACAAAAAGTTTAACAGAAAACAAGTATTTTTATCAATTAGCTACTTGAAACACCTCTGAAATATTTTCCTTCATTTTTATACACATACTTTTTGATCTGCTCAATGCTTTGGCAATATTATCTATTGAGAGAATAAAAGAATAATTCAGTTTTTCTCTAGAACTACTGATCAGAATTTGGAATTTATTCTTGACTATTTTGCAAATTTTTCTTTCTAGCTCTTAACTCACTATAGATAATGTCTTACAAATCTTTTGGATTACTGTACCTTCAAATTTGGGAAACTTCTATCAAGTTTGTTTATATATACATAAGTTATACGATTCAGGGCATTGCATAGTTTCTTAAATATTGACAGACTTGTGACAACTGTCCATCACAATGCCAGGTCTCTCCCAGGACCTCCAGTCTGGCCTCTACCACAGAGGAATCTCAATGGTTAAGTCCCAAACACTTCATATTAAGTCTACCTGGGCCTGTCCTATCTTATAGGACTATAGGACTTATAGGTTCTACCTTATAGAACTTCCCCCACCTCTCCAAATAAAGTGCCTGTTTTACTTGACACTGGATACTGGAACTCCCTGATAACATCACTGTTGCATCACTTGATGCACATTCTTTATTTTTCCCTTGAGGTCACGTCAGGCATGTTTCACTACCTGGTATATGAACCAAACATTATTTTATTTCACTAAGAAAATTAAATAAGATAATATATTAAAATGCTAAAGTACTAGAAAAAGGTTGACTATTACCATTATTTGTCTTAACCCCTAGAGTCTTCCAATAACCTACTATAATGGACAAGGGGTTTATGTCAACTCAAGCAGCCTGGTCTCAGTATGGAATAACAATTCAAGGTTTAGATCCCTAAACTAAACCATTGTGGTTTCAATCCCAGCAAAATCATTCACCAACTGGACAGCCTTAGGCAAATATCTTAATCTCTGCAGGACTTATACAGACCTGTACAAAATCTACCTTGTAAAGTTTTTTTGAAAGTTAAAATGTTCAGCAAGATCCAGGCAATTGTAAGAGCTCTGTAAGCAATAACTACTACTATTACTGGGATATTTTTCCATGAAGGCTCTTGAGTGAAAAACTACAAGGGACATAAGGGCAATTTCCTTTCTCTATGTAGAAGGGGTCTGCTGAATTTTGGAAGAGGCACAGTCATCCACAAGGCAGCAGTGAGTTACCTCCCCAAGTTGATCAATCCTTTGTAATTTACAACTTTAATAGATAAAAACCTGCTGTGGTAAATGCTGAAAATATGTACCCAACTCCTTCCTTTCCTCCAAATTCATCTGTTTTGTTCAGCCAAATCCATAATTCTTTAAATGCATAGCTTTGAACATCCTATAACTTTTATAGCTTGAGAAGGCTTTTTACTGATCTAAACTGTCCTAATATTCCTGTTTCCTTTAGTGAGAGGTATAAGAATGCCTTGGATTGCCCAAGTAAAATATTTACAAGTAGCAAAAACATTAAGTAAGCTTCGCCTTGCTCTAGTGGCCTCACGATACAGCAGAAATGAAACTAAAGCACTGAAAAGTCTAAAATATGTACAAGTGAAACTTCAAGAAAACAAGTGAAATGGATAGTGCTACAGTTCCCTTCAAGAAAACACAAACTATGAAAACCTGAACTTTTCAAAGAAAATACAGTACTGGGATTATGAACAAACTCTTAGCTTTTCCATTAACAAGCATGTTCTCTACTCCAGGGAAAACATGCTACAAGTAACGAAAACTAATTTTACCCAACACTTTTGCAAAGGTAAGTTGTTGATGCTAAATCCACCCTAACAATGAAAGACAAAGAGTACGAATACGGACCACATACCACATGTCAAAATATTTAAAGTTACAAATAAGCTAACAAACACAACTGCTCAATAAAATAGGTTTTACTTTTTTACCCTATCTGAAGAATGTGTCTTCCCAACCTTTTGAAAGATCAAGCTGAAGCCCCCAACTGTTCCGATATGATACACATGACACACAATGTTCCCTCCTCAGAAACGGAGTGGGGACAGGGACCTGGCAGATTCTTCACCTTCCCCTCTCCATGGCTACTCCATTCTGAACCAAGAGGGGCACTGTGAGATGAACACATCTGGACAACCAACACCATTCTCTTCCTCTGTGTCTGTCTTTCTCTCTCTCCCTTGCCCCTTTTCACTTTCTCTCAAATGTGCACACACACACACACACACACCCCTCAGGAGGAAAGTCTACAACTAGTGGCCACTAAGGCTTAGAGGAAAATAGACTCAAAAGTCCTTGTAGACTGCAAAAGGAGGCTTCAGTAGGGAGTCTGGGGTACCCAAAACAGGATCTATAAAAAGGGAAAGACAGGAACTAGAAGGGGCCCAGAACTGTCCCCACCTCATGGCCATGGGCCTCAGCACAGAAAAAGAAGAGCAGAGTACCCTCTAAAGCACAGGACAGAGCCTTCTTCTGCCCAAACCCTTTTATACTCAACTGTAGGCCAAAAATATGTGGAGAAGAAAATGCCATCAGAAAACAACGAGAAAAAGCAAAAAGGAAAAAGCTGCATGTCTTGAGCTTTCCCAGTCTTAATCTTACCAGTCATAGGCACTTGCTCTGCAGCTAAATCCCTTCTGATGATTTGTCGCTCTGACCCTAGAAACAAAACAAAAATGCTAAGGAACCTTTAAAAGCCTAAGCAGGAGGTCACAAGGTGACTATCCCCAAAGGGAAAGCTGCCCCATGTTGTGTGTGAAAATATACAAAGCTGATGGCAGCCAGTAAAAGGCAGAAGCAATCCTAGGAGAGGAGGAAAAGCTTTACTATCTACAAGTCTTCAAATTTGTAGAATCTCGAAAGTCAAATTATCTCCCTCTTCATTATGCTGGATAAAATCTGTCCTTCCTGCCCTCTCAGCAGTTGTTGAGCACTGTGCACAACTGATGGTCCATATGCTTGAAGTTTATAACACACATCTCTGAAAATGATGCCTGTCCTACCTCTATCAGTGGTCAAAGCTGAGGTCACAATGGTTCCCACCACCAGGATGCCTTCTTGGCTAAGCAACTCTACCTTATCTTGATGTTCTGTGGTATAAAGTCAGTCAGGAAGAGGCAGATCACACAAGCAGAGCAAATCCTTTAATCAGGAGTGCTAAACTGATATTAGATTGTAGGCTTCCCTTTTTTCAAATATGGTATCTCTTTACCCCTCCCTGGTTTCACTACACACACACACACACACACACACACACACACAACACACCACACACAGGCAACTCCCAGGTGACCTTGAATAGGCTCATTCTTTCTATTTATAAAATAAAGATAATAAAACTTATCTTTTAGTCTAGGCTTTGTTTTTAGATTACATTAAATAGGTAATGTCAAATGGCTGACTGAAACCAAGTTCTCAAACGTTAGTTCTCCATTCCCCCTAACTTCTTGAGATGAGCCCTTTTGCTGGTGTAGCACTCCAAACCCTCTGACACACCACACAAAGAGATATAATCATCATTATCTTGGTTTAGTCAGAAGCAACAAGTACCTGGAGAGCAAAGTATTACAAGGAAAGGGGGGAGCGTAAAATAAGAGGTAAGAATTTTTGCTGTTAACACATGTCTGCTTAGACATTTTTCTGAAAATCATAATTTAAATCTGCTGAAACTGCACATAAGGACGTGGAGGGCAGAAGCTAACAAGGTGGTAGAGCTATGCTTTTATGTGTAACTTGACTGAATAATTCTGTGTTGTAGCTAGGAAGTATGTTCTTTGTATCTTATTTTACAGTGTTTTGGTGGTTTGCATCGGACCTAAATAATATCCAAGCTGCTCTACAGCAGGTAGAGGCTGCTACAAGACCACATTTCCTTTAGACCAACTCTGCCTCACTGCTTATAAACCAAAATACAAAAGTCTCATAAAAAAACATAATTTAGGTTCAGAGCTACATTTTTAATGAAAGTCTCCTTTTGACAATCTTCTAGAAAACAAGAGAATTCAGTATTTACTGGATAATTTTGTTGATGAAATCTTTGCAAAGGTTTTATAATGGCTTTGAACATCTTAAAGTAGTTTAAAATTTATAGCTAAAAGGGTTAGATAAAAACTTCTAGCAGGTTTTCATCATGTTTGTCAGAAGTTCAAATATCTTTCTCTATTATTTTATCAGAATGCTAGCACAAATTATGTAGTATAAAAACAGCCAAATTGTTGTTCAAATTGAACAGAGCTAAAACTAACCCAACTGAAAGCAAAGATTTTGCCACTTAGACCAAACACCCAATAAACAGTGACTTCCTGGCTGTGAAATGCTCCACCTACATTGCACTATCCAGTAGTAGAGGCTCAACTCTGTGTTTGCTAGCACTAGCACAGGAGAGTTGCTGGAGATAGAGCACTGAGTTAGATCCCTTTTGGCCTTTGAGAGACTAAAAAGTCTCAGGGGGAAAGGAGCCCCACAAAGATACAATTTCAGCTTGCTATTGTCCTAAGCTAAGAGAGAGAACTGTACACAGGAGGGGACACTTAGCTCAACTTTGGGCATTCAAAGCAGGTTTCTTTAAAAGATAACATAAGTCTTAAAAGATGAGGGAGAATGAGTCAGGTAGCAAGAGTTCATGACAGAGGTAACAATTTGAACAAAGACACAGCTGCTTAAACTGCTCACAGTGTCCTTATGCATGGTCCTGTGAGTGGACTGAGGAAGTGTAGACCTTGGAGTATAGACTGAAGAGTCAGATGGGAACCAGCTCTTTGCAGCCCTTGTTAGGCCTGATTAAGAGATTCTTAATAATCGAAGCTGGTATTTATCAAGCACTCACTAGGTTGCACACACTATGTTAAGCATCTGAAAGCAATATTAAACCTTCATCATGGCTCCATACTCCCCATTTTACAGATGTGAGCACTGAAGAATAAAAAGTAGAGTAACTGCAACAGGCTACATAGCCAGTAAATGATAGGTGGGTTTGGAACCCATGAAGGCCCGATTTCAAAGTGTATTTCTTACATTCTGCCTTCAACTAATTCCCAAAGAAAACAATAGGTGGGTCATGATGGCTGTAGAATGAAGGTGGCCCTATTGTTGGTCTGTAACAAGGCAGGCAGAAAAGTAAGAACAAATCAGGGTAAAAAATACATTCAGAAGTCTAAACATAAAAAAAAATTCAATAATTTTTCCAAGTATACAGATTTAAAATATATATCTTTTTTTCCCTTGCATATAACACACTTCCATGTGCCAATGGGGCACAGACCAGGTCTGTCTTATTCCCTGGGGATAGTATCTCCAGGTCTCAGAATCCTGCCTGTAAGAAGGAGATACTTAATAGGTATTATTGAGAAATTAGAATACAAAATGACCACTTTTTACAAAGGCATCAAAAGGTGCCATTATTGATTAGAAAAATAGAGTTAAAAACTAAAAGAAAAATATGAAAAGTCCTACTGATAACTGAAGAATGGTAAACTGAAATAATACATATGTAACAATTTTGTTGAATATACCAGACAATAATGAGTCATCACCATAGAAGCTTAAGTCAAAAGAGAACATAATTAATTCAAAATGTGGTCAGTACTTTGTATAAACCATAACTTTTTAAAAATAAGATATTAAAGGAAGTGACCTAGAGCTGAAAATATGCTTTTGGGGATGAGGATGGGGGAAACAAGTAGACCAAAGATCAGATTCTGGGTCTAATGATTTCTAGTATTTGACCCTGGCAAGGTAAGCACGCTGTTAAGGTGATTTTAGGAAAGGTTTAATCCCTGCAACCCTATTATCAACAAGGATCTCTTTTTAGGTATCTGAAAAGTAAAAAATAGTATTTTTCACATCTGAACTATTCAGACCAAGCTTCTCACAAAGAGTCATTTCTTATTTTTGATAATTTAGGATGAGTGACTATACCAAATAAATAAATAAATAAATAAATAAATAAGTTTAAAATATATTTCTTATTGAAATGTGTTCTTAAACTGAAATCCTTCATTTGTCTGTAAAGCTACCAACCTGAAGGTTTTTTGGTTTTTTTTAAATAACCAAATAGGAAATTGTAAACAATCTCATTTCCTGGTATATTATCTTACATTAAGGTATTTTGAAAAATATTTTCAGTTTACCAATTATGTTAGGAAAAGCCTGAAACTATTTATTTATATGGAAAATTTAAATACAGCAGAATTAGGGTTTTCATCTTCATTATAGTTATTTTACCTTTAACATCTTTGAAAACTTAATTCTAAACTAATAAATGCAAATTCAAAATGATCCTTAGTTCAACCATTTTAAAACTTCAATTCCCCATAAAAATATGAAATCTGTTAATTTTCTAAAACCCAAATAAAGACCACCAGGCTTTTAAACTAATTGTTTAAAAGTGTGTATATAGATGAAATGAAACTGACTCATGAACTATTGAGTCTGGAATTTGCAAATCATAAATCTTATCCTTGTAAACAAAATTTAACCAAATAAAGACCTGCTAATTTCTTCCTTTAATGATCTGAAACAAAAGTTTTATGTACACAGAAAATTAAGGGTGCCAAGTGTAATATTTATTAGCAAGATATAAGTCAGTTTTAAAGAGTCTGGAGTATAATTAGAGACAGTTGAACATTCTAGTACTGCAATGTAAGAAAACAGCTAAGAAGAAAACACTGAGATTTTATTAAACTGGAAACTCAAATTTGTGCGAGGATTTTTTGCTTGCAATAGTGCCTCTTCCTCATTCCATTAAAAAATTTCATCTCCATGTCACTTTCAGTATAATCCAAAGTTTTAAAAAGTTTTCAGTCTCCTTCAAATAACCTGAAATTTACCACTTAGCCCGCATGCATATTTCTTCTAGATAAACCCAAAGGTAAACCCACCTGAACCCCTTGTGTGCCTCGGTGTGATGTGGAATGTCAAATCCTCTACACTTCATTCAAAATCTACACAGGGCATAGCCAAATCCCTCACCCCCACAAGTGGGGTGTGAGATATGAAATATTTAGGTGATGTAATACTGTCCAATTCGAACCATGCTGTTTTACAGATGAGGAAACTTGGCCCCAGACAAGCCACACAACTTGACCAAGTGCCCAGCCCCAGGCCATAGCTGCAGATATTCAGTTGTGTGGCTCACAGCTGCGAATTTTCCAACCTGCCAGGTCTCAGGGATTCTGCCCTTCCTATATAAGTCGTTAAGAATCCAATTTCTACTTATTCCCCCACTAAAATCTGTGACAGGGATCAGGAGGTAGGTGATGTACACTGTTACCATCCAGTCCTCATCAGAGGTAACTGGGGCAAAACATCAACTCCCTGAGGGCAGGACTGTGTGGCAGCTGGCAGCATCTCCTGGGCCTAGTACCTACCTGGCGCTAGGTAAAGGAGCCTCGGTCTTCTACCTGGCCAATGACCACCCGCACTCCTGCCCAGCCCGTAGGCCAACCCTGACCACTTTCCTTTGGAAATCGCTTCTTTTCTTGAAACTTGTGTGCAATAACTTCGGGCCAAGAAGCCGGCCTGGGGAAGGAAGGGTCATTTTAGGAGCTAAGGACTGGGTCACTGGAGAGGGTGACCCGGGAAGGGCCGGTGGGCTCAGACGTCGCCCGGGCCGCAGCGGCCCCAGGTGAACGCTGCCGCCCGGGGCTGCCTCTCCACGGCCTCTTTCGGATAACCAACTTCTCAAACTTCCCTTTCCGGGGGTGAGGGCTCGCCTCGATCTCGGCCAACACAACGCCTTTCCTGCTCGCACAAAGGGGACGAACGTGCCCCGCGCCCCTTTGCAGCTGAACTTCCCTTCGGTTTTTCAAGAAAAACTCACATGCCCGCGGCCACAGGAGTCAGGCTGCCGGGGCCCGAGGGAGAACCGTCCCGCTTCCGCCCGAGCGCCGGGTCCCGGACGGACTGTCAAGGCGGCCAAGGGGTGGGGAGCCCGGGACACCCCGGCGCCTGACCGAGCCCTGCCGGGAGCCACTCACCCGACTTCTGAACTTGCGGTGGGATCGTGCTGGCGATGCGCGTCCACAGGACGATGTGCAGCGGCCACAGGCCCCGGAGCAGCCGCCGACCCATGGCAGACCCCGGTGCTCCTCATAGACCGAGCCCGAGGCAGCGCCTTCCCAGACCCCTGGCTGAGCCTCCGCGCCGCGCCCACTCGGGACCCCGCGCTGGGAGGGGCGGGCAGATGTGCGGCCAGATGTGACGCGCGGGCCGGCGAGGAGGGGACCTGGAGGCCGGCGGAGGCCCCCAGCGGCCGAGGGGAGCTGCGCAGGAGGCCGGCTCCTGCCCCAGGCGTGTGCGCGCGGGAGTGTCGTCGGCTGGGGCGCGCGAGTGACTCACTCAACTTTACCCGGGTGCCGGGGGGGGGGGGGCAGGAAACTCCTCGCCAACAGCTGGGCAGGACCTCCCGCCGCCGCAGAGCCTTCTCCCTCTCTTGGGCTTCCAGTCCTCCCCCCTCTCCTAGCTGCCAATCACGTCCCCAGACCAACCCTTCAGAGCGCCTTGGCAAACTTTCAGCTGCCCCTCACCGCCCTCCCACACCACTCTGGAGTTCCTTGCTCCAAGTATTTAGTCAGGAGTGACTAAGTGCGCGCGTTTCCCAAAGTAACAGAGTAGAAACTTTCTACACTTTCCATTGCACCTCAAGGAGAATCTGCTCCACCACACCCCCAGCCCTCTTTGGACTGTTTCTGGGTGCTTTAGAATTGGGTTTTCAAACCACCAGTCGAGACCCAGGAGTGGACCCTGAGATCTACTTAGTGAGTGGTAAACAAGATTTTTTTCTAATACACTAACTGCATGCATTGTTTCACTGAACTTTAGTTTCCGTTACGTGCATATGCATACACGGGCACATTGTAAAATGTTCTTAGTGTAGGTCAAAGCTCAGAGGCTTTCCTCTGACTTTAATGTGCATATTGATCAGGTGGGAATCTTGTTAAAATTCTGCCTTAGTCTCCCCAGAGCTGGGATTGCAGGCGTGCCCCACCACACCCCAGCAAAATCTCCCAACCAGGCACCCTCAAGGCCTTTCTAGACTCTTTCATTCAGTTCCTCAAACTAAAGCTGAGCTAAATTCAATTGCAAATCTGGCAATTCCAACATCATCAATAATTTGATGGCATCCCACTGCTTGTGAGATGAAGCAAAGATAGCAATCAAATTCTTGCACTGGGCATAGTGGACATACCCGTAATCCCAGCACTAAGAGAGAGGGAGGCACAAGGATTTTAAGTTCAAACCCAGGTTGGACAACTTAGTGAGACCCTGTCTCAAAATAAAAAATACAAAAAAGACTGGGGATGAAGCTCTGTGTGAAGGTCCTTAGCTCTATCCCCAGTATGCAGGCAAAGAAGGAAGGAAGGGAGGGAGGGAGGGAGGGAGGGAGGAAGCTTTCCCTGAGCTCCTTGAGTAGATCTTTCATTATAATTCCCATGGCTCCATGTGGAATTTTGTATCACTTATTACAGCAGCAATTTTATAATTATTTGGATCATTCTTTAATTTCTATTCCTATCCCCCACTCAACTCCAGAGTTCTTGAAAGTAGGCACTATATAGTTTCCTCTACTTACTATTATATTCTCAGTACCAGACATCTCATCAGTGCTTAATAAACATTTGTTGACTAAGTGAACAGATGAGGTAATAAATATTAAGACAAAAATGTGTTCATCTGTCATAGTTACTTCATAACTCTGCAGAAGGCATTATGGTACTTAAGATTCAAGATATAAACATGTTAGATTTCAGGGGAGGGTGATGTCACCACTACTTCCTTTTCCTAAGAATGGAGAAGTATGTGGGTTTCTTCTTTTTCCCCACTAAGTTTGTTCAAGTTCCTCTGTAGAGCGTAAAAAAAATTTCTTGCTCCTCAAAAAGCACTGAAGTATGTTCCCAATCAATTCCAAAGATTACAGCTATTGAAAAGACATGCTTTGTATTATTAGAAGCTGGATTTGAACTACTTGATACCATGGCAAATGTTTACTTGGTGGTTTTACATTACATACTACTAATATGATTTTAATTTTGTTTACTTTTAACATTTCTGATTTCGTCCTCAGTTGTCTGTGAAGTTGAGGAGAGTCTGAATTGAGCATTGCCAAGTGCAAGCTAGTCTTTCAGAAATCATTGTAATGAGCTTGGCATCGTCGTCCACACCTGTAATCCCAGCACTCTGGGAATGTCAGGCAGGAGGATTGCAAGTCCAAGAGACCAACCTAGACAACTAATTTAGTGCCTTTGTGAGACTCTATCTCAAACATTTAAAAAGAAACCTTCCCCCCCCCCCCAGTACCAGAGATCAAACTCAGAACCTTGCACTTTCAAAGAAGGCACTACGCCACTGAGGTAAATCCCTGGCCCTGAGTTAAATCCCAGGCCCAAAAGAAAACTATTTTAAAGGGATGAGGATACAGCTCAGGGCAAAGGCCCAGTGTTTAATCCCCAGTTTTGTAAAAAATGAAATTAGAGATGTGAACTCATTTACTATATTTTGCAGTTTAACACTCTGAGGATTTTGTCAATATAGTCATCCTTTTGGGTTTTTTATTGAAGAGAAGTCTGAAACTCGTAATGAAGACATTGTTTTTACACCTCATTTATATTTGGCTTGCTATGATTTTCTGTGTATTCTTATAGGCAGTTAAATATATGCAGAAATCTGAATATGCAATTTGTAAATGGAAACAAAATAAAAGCCTCACTCAGAGTTTTAAGATGAGAAAGGCAATTTCTAAGCCCTTACCAAATTGAAAAACAATAAAAATAAACGTGAACCAAAGTTAAACAACTTGAGTCTTCTCTTTCTGGCTTTAGAAACTCGGCACACAGGTACACAACTGAAGTGAAGTAAAGTGTGGATGATTTAAACCTATGTTTCTCAGTTGTGCTGAAGGAAGAAAATCATCGTACTGTCCTGCCCTTTTGACATGCAGCTGTTGAGGTTAGTGGCAGCTAAAGCAGTTGACAGGGAGATTCCACTCCTCCTGCGTCAATCATTCTGCCTTCTCTGCTCTTATCTCTGGGTTAATTTTCCCTCTGTTGTGAAGCAAATCAGTAAGCACTGAGACAAAGGTTAATTCCCGAGTGATGCCCACCTTTATGGGTCACCCAAGGTGCTAGCTTCTCCTGGAAACATTTGTGATTTCTCCAGCCACATGTAACCAGAGGACCCAATGAGAGTGTTTAACCGATTTTTAAATATTTGTTCCAATCTAACATGCGCTATGTTTTAGTGATTTATTTATGTTTTAAATTTTATATCACAAATTGTAAAGTCCTTGAAATCACACAATACCCTTTGTTCACCTTTGATTACCACTCTTTGCCCTACAGATAAGAAGTACTCAACCAGGGTTATCTCGAATAGAGGTGAAACTGAGCGTCCATTCTCTTACTCTATTCCTTTGTTTTTGTTTCTTCACAGATATTGATAGAATCTGTCATTATGCCACGTGTTGTCAGAAAACAATAAATTCTTTTTGAGAAAAAGCATATTTTTTAATTACAAAAGTAATTCTTAATCCATTACCCAAAGATGATTTTTGTTAGCATTTTGGAGCATGTCCTTATAGGTAATATTCTAACCTTCCCTTATACAGCAAGAATTTAAAGATTAGGAAGATTATTTGGCAAAGGTCACAGAGTAAGGCAGAGCCCAGGTCTGAATTTAGCCCTACCTGACTCCAGAGCCTGCTCTCTGGAAAAAACTGATCAAATGGTTGATCTGACCCATAGAGGCACTGGAGAAATGCCACTCTAAAATATGCAGCTTGTTATACTGATTACTTTGACTTGAAGGTCCTTGGAGAACAGCAAATGAAAGGAGGGGCTTTTTCTGAACTGCCCTAATCCACCTAAACCATCCCACTTATCACCAGGGGCCTCCTTGAGAGTTTCATCAACGTCAACTCATCACAGGAGAACAGACTAGAAGTAGAAACCACAGCGAGACACACTTTGTCTGCTTATCTGTCCCAAAATCATTTACCTCCTCTGGATGATCTACATCCTCCTCCTCCTGTTCCCATAGAAAGTGTATTTGAACTCCTAAATCACTGATCACTGGGTCTTTGAGATTCATTTTTCTGTGATGTACATAGTAAATTTGTTTACATTTTTTCCCATTAATCTCCCCTTTGTCAGTTCATTTTATAGACTCAGTTATTAAATTCTCAGAGGGTAGAGGGAATGTCTTCCCCCTCTAAACTTCTCTTGTAATTATAGTGTTTTGGGTGATTCTGGAGTGAGCAAAGCTGCCTGTTGCTGTTGGTAGTTCCTCATCTCTTATGCATTCATCAGCCAGCTGCAGGCACCTCTCTGTTTGGAAATTTCTTTTGCTTGGTTCATACCCTGTCTTCACCTGGCACAGCCTGTGGGCACTTTCCAGTCCAGAGCTTACCTGACTTCTCCGCTGCTTTAAATACTGGTTTGCTCATCTCTCCCCTTCATCATTCCCTCCTCTTTGACTTCATGTTGCTACTGTATCCCCATGTTAAGGATTGTATTGCATTCTCCCAAAATTCCTATGTCAAAGCCCTAATCCCCAAGATGACTATATTTGGAGATTGGGTTTTATAAATGTAATTAAGGTTAAATGAAACCCTTGATCCACATGACTGGTGAACTTACAGAATGCAGAGGCATCAGGGATGCACACACAGAGACATGGCCATGTGGAGACATGGGCACAGGGCACATGGCTAGGAATTTAGCAGTCCTAGCAGATAAATAGACCCAAGTGCTGTCCAACTGCTCCTTCACAATCCCATCACAGCTCTATTTTCCTCCACTTATTGATCAA
Organism: Heterocephalus glaber; assembly: GCF_000247695.1. The sequence continues at coordinate 8,443,189 of NW_004624788.1, read as the reverse complement.
ATGCTGATATACACTGATTTTCTCCTCTGACCCTCCTCTAACTCTTCCTGGGGAAAATACTTATCTTTATGGTTTCAGTTAAGATATATGCTAATTTGCAAATCTAAATATCAATTTTTGATTTCTCACCAAAGCTGCAATTAATTCAGTGGCCTACTTCACTGTCTTCACAGATATTATTCCAGCATCACATGGCCATTATTCTAAAATACCCCAAAATGTACATCACCTTTATTCTTTCTCCATATCAAAAAATAATTTGTAGCTTAGGTGTGGTGGTATATGCCTGCAACCCCAGCACTCTGGGAGACTAAGGCAGGAGGATCACAAATTCTAGCCCAGCTTGGTTAAATTAGCTACAGTCTTTCTCAAAATTTAAAAATTTAAAAAGGGAAGGGGACATAGCTTAGTGTATGGGTTCGATCCCCAGTACCACAGAGGGGGGAGAGAGAGAGAGAGAGAGAGAGAGAGAGAGAGAGAGAGAGAGAGAAAAGAAGAAGGAGGAGGAGGAGAAGGGGAAGAGAAAGGAAATGAGGAAGATGATAGGAGGAGGAGGATTAAGAAGGAAGGAAGAAAGGAAGGAAGGAGGGATTTCTATCTCCAACTCATAACTCAAGCCAGAAACATAAACATGAGCTAAGAGTAGGTACTTGTTCTCAAGACTCCATCACACATTAGTTTCTATTTACTTTCTAAGTATCTCTTGCATCTATTCTGTTCTCATCCCCATCCCTGATGTCTTAGTTCTATCTCTTATTATCTAATATAGGATTACTTCAATTTCTTCATCTTCCTGACCCTAGTCTCATCTTTTCTCCTACATCCTTTACTGCTATCTCAATGTTTCCCATATAAAATACAAACATAACAATCACATTTAAAATTCTTCATTGGCTTCCTGTTAAATTCAGGATAGAATTAGGATAGAATTTCAAGCTGCTTTTCATCCACTTATTCAATCATGCAATATCTGATTTTCTGCCATGACCGAAAGACTGTGTTAAATGCTGAAGAAATAAAGAATCAGAAGATGTAACCCTAACTGGACTTGAAGGGGATTAGGCTGCCCTATAACCTAACATGAGACATAGATAAATAAATGAATAATATTAACAAATATGCTGTTACTAATGCCGTCATATGCTATGATATGCTCAGGGTAACACAGAGCAGATATGAAACCACTATCAAAGCCTAAGAGCATGAGAAGTCCTAAAGAAAAAGCATCTTTTGAGCTGAGGCCTGAAGGATGCGTATGGGAAGGTGTGTGGACGATGGTATAGATAAAGAGGTCAGCCATATGCAAGCAAGAAGAGTTGCGAGCCTGAAGAGGTTAAGGAAATGCAAAAATTTCAGTCCCCTGAGTATAGATCTGAAGGGATTTTTAGATTGAATTATTGACTCCCTGAATCCATGCTTTTGTCCCTATGTAGTTCCTTCCACTAGAAGCAGAGGCAAAGGCAAAGGGTACACCTTTGTCTTCTAACCTTAGCTCTGGCCTTGTCACTGTGGCCAACAAGGTTTAATGTGGATGAAGCTAGTGAAGGTTTATCCTGTGTCTGCCTGGATGGGCTTGCCTCTGTAGGTCTACCAGGACACTGAGTAGAATGGGCTTTGTTAGCCCTCTAGTCCAAGGAGGATGAGAGACACACGGAACAGATACGAACCCAACCTCCCGCAGAATCAAAGCCTGGCCTCCATAAACCACTCTCAAGCCTACACAACATAGTGAGAATCTGCCAATCCATACATGTATAAGAACAAATTAGAGAAGTTCAAATCACGCCCTTCTCAGGTGGCTTGTCATCCAGAATTGTACAGGTAATAGTTAAGAGACACAAAGGGTGTGAAGAGTGAGGAGTTGTGCAGAAGTGATGCTAACCAAGTGTGGTGGCAGGAAGATCATGAAGGTCTTCATAGGCAAAACTATCATAGGATTTATCTTAGGGGCTGGATATAAAAAGGTGGCAGCCTCTAAACTTTTTGTGTCACCTGTAAATTTAGTTATATAAAAATATTGCAGAATATGGCCAGGAACCATTCCTTCTTCACCTAAAATTTATTATTCTCCTACCTTGCTTTTAGAAATCCAATTTCACTTAGGTATTTAGGACTTGGGATACACATGCATACATCTTTCCTTCCTCCTTTAATTTCTGCCTTTCTTTCTCTTTTCTTCTTTTATCATTCTTTTCTTTTGGAGGATGCAGGTATGAGTTCTTTCTCTGTTGCTCCCACTGGCCTCAAGGGATTCTGCTGCCTCAGCCTCCCAAGTAACTGGAACTATAGGTATTTGCTACCAGGCCTGGCTTGGATACAGCTGCATTGTAAGCAAAATCTCATCTTGTCTAGCAAATTTTTGATTCAGTTCTGGCCAAAGAGAAATGCAAGGAGAAGTCTGATAGGGCTTGTGGGAAAAGCTTTTTTCCTATCCAATAAGAAGTCCTTGAAAAGAATCACTTTTCCTTCTGTCACCTACCTTTAAACATAGTTGGAGGGGGATAAAACAGTTGGAAAACTGAAGTCACTCTTTGTCGAGAGCAATTCTACATAAATTTTGGGGAAAATCATTTCATAACTAAAGTACAATTAAGCCTCAAAGTCACCTTGCCCAAGAACTGGCTAAGGCATGCAGAAACATAACTCTGTTTTACTTCTGGTCAAGGAAAGATGGCATCAGTTGAAGACATCCTGGTTCTATGGGACCAGAGTAGTAATACAGAAAGAAAAAGGTTTCACCTGAGGAGGGACCAATTCCTTGTCAAATTTAACTCATCCCACCCACCACTGATACTCTCCATAGGGTCCTCCTCAACAGAAGAACCTTAAGATCTTCCTCAGCTCCGCATTGTCCTAGGATTACAGCCACTCCCTTAGTCACCTGATGCTCCCTTCAGTTATTGTGAGAACCCAATAAATGATAGCTAGCTCAGAGAGTCTTTGTCTTCGCCCACTCTGAGGCACTGACCTCCTGGCCTTCCCTGTACTCTGAAATTATGCAAGTCTCTCTTTTCTTTTTTCTCTTTTGCCCTTGCCACCCCCCTTTCTAGGTAGTGGAAGATTGATTGTCCTCCAATAACTTTTCAAGAAATCGAAGAAGGTCAAAAGTGTTACAGAGAGAGGCACTGAATCAATATAATGTGGTCACTCTTTAAGTGTGGTGGATTCTTTTTAAAAATTGTCATCATCTCTCCCTTTCTTCTCTGCACTCACATGTTGGCCTTTATGCAGAGAAGTGGGATGGAGCCTGTTTTTTGAAAAATGTTCTCTCTTCTCAAATCTAGGCTAGCTTGCTTTTTCCAATAGAAAATAGTGGAAGCAACAGAAACCAACATGGATTCTCCATATTTACTACTATGTGCAGCACAGTGTTAGTAGTATTTTATCAATAAATATCTTTAGTCTCAACAACAACCTTCTGAGGTAGGTAGCATTAGCATACACATTTTATAGCTGGGGAAACTGGACCACAAAGAGGTGGCAGACACAGACCCCTTCTCAATCCCCTGTAAAGAAAGCGCCTTGCCTTTTTTAGTTCAGTACTGATGGCTTTGTTGCTCTCAGCCTGCATCCAGGTGAATAAAGTCTGTGCCTTTCACTAGCCTGTTCCTGTGGTCTCATTCCTCCACAGTTTTTCACACTCTTGCCTTAGCCTCTCAGAGTACTGGAATTATAGGCATGCCCTACCACAACCAACTCAAATTTGCTCTTAAAATATTGACAAGCTTCCTAGAAGTAAGAATATTACAAACAAATGACTGTACATTTTACTTTCAGAGAGAGAATTTATATCCTTAAACATTACATTAGTCAGGGCCAGGGATTTAGCTCAGTGATTCTGCCCTCTGCCTCACAAGCACAAGGTCCAAGTTCAATCCCCAGTACCAAAAAAAAAGTTATGTTAGTCAACTTCATCCTGTCAAAACTTTCATTGCTAATTCTTGACTCTTTTTAAAAGCAAAATTACAACAAAACAGTTTTAAATCTTTTTTTATCTAATTTCATATTCACTTCTTTGGACATGCTGGACTTCATTATTCTTTGACCATTGCTTTCCAAGTGTTATAATCATTGAGTTTAATAGTAGTTATTAGCCAAACTATATCAGAAACCCTGAAAGATAGATATCTAATTAAACATGTTATTACTTTAATTATAACAAATTGTTTTAATTGTTCATTTCATAACTGTACACAGCCAGTTAGCAATACATGTTCTTTGACTTAATATATCTTAAGGTAGACTTATTTAGTTGATGTCAGATAAATGATGTTAGTAACCATTTTAAGAGTTATTTGTTTATTTATATTTGGATGTAATGTAGTATACTAATTTTCATTTAGAGCCACATTTAATGTATAATTCAAATCCATGGTATTGCACATCTTAGAACATATAAATTGTATGTGTACTAATTTGATACAATGAATACTTAAGATTTTTCAGGTAAACTTTTTGTACCCTAGTCAAAGATAAATACTTGAAGAGTTGTAGCTTTGAAAAACGCTTATCTAAAGGCTACCACCTTAGGCAGCTCCTGCCATGCTTCAGTCATTTTTATCCTCAGTCTATGTCAGATGGTTTGTTCATTAGCATAATGGAGATCAGAAATGAATTTTCATTGTGAAATGATTGGAGCTCAAGACCCATAACTTGGCTTAAAGGATTACACAAGCATGGCTGCCCTGGTGGCATGAATGGGGTCCAAGATCCCATATCCTTTGGAGTGTAGTCCTAGACCTAAGTACCTGGTCTGAGTCCAGCCATTTCTGGAAATATTCTGACATGGATATCAGGCTGTATCTATTGCTAGAAGGTTTTCACGTTTTCTTAGAGTGACCATTTCCGTAAAATACACTCAGGGTATGTGAAATGACCAAAAGCAAAGTCTTTATTTATAGAAGGAGTTGCTGCTGGTTTGCTAACAAACATTGTGAAAGAATTTAATCTGCAACTTTCACTTTTCTAGTTGGTTGCAAGGCTGTGATCTGACTTTGAATTCTCATCCATTTTTATTTCTCCCACCTACCAAACTTAACCAAATATTTATCAATGGCAAATGAACTTTGGTCAGTTCACAGCAGTGCTCTAAAGGCAGAAACTTTAGGTTAATTGCTAAGAACGATTGTGAAAAGTATTTGTAACGAAATACTTGTGTTGTAGTTTATCAGGGGTGAAGAATGCACAGCATGATATGTGCTGTTGCATAATTATTTGCACAATTCTCAGGAGGATACTAATTATTAACCTGATGAATCATTGAAAAAGCATGTGTCACTTGAGCCTTCCAGCATTTCAAAAAGTTGCCTCCCTCTTGCAGCTGACAATAAACTCACAGGTTCTTGTTTAGAATTGCCATGGTAAATACTTATCTTCAAGTCATAATAAAATTAAACCATCTGTACCTCACTTAGTCATTCCTCACCTAAACTCTAACAATGCTACCAATTCTTTAGGATTCCAGAAGAAATTTTTCAGAGGCTTCCTTTGAATTTGTTCTTGTCATTTTTGCCTCTGTGTATAAAACAATGTCCTGAAAGACAATGAAAACATTAGGGCATTTTGGCTCTATACTTAATGTTTTATTTGACTGATTTTATAGATATCTTTTATTATACTGTATTTCTTTTCATTTCAGCCATCTGCTCCAATAAAACATTTATTTCATTTATGGGGAACATAAAAGAAAAGAGAAAACTAGATCATGGTTTTACTATATTTTCATATTGGATCCTTTACATAAATATCACAAAATATTACAAAAATAATAATTCTGTACACAAATTCTACTTCTGGATGAAGTGTACAATCTCTAGTTAGACCTAAAAAATAATATTGATGTAGTGTTTCATGGAGTCTCCACATACATGCCTTGATTTATTCTTTTTAAAAACTACATAATAGAAAAGATTAGTTATGTAAGTGTCATTATTGAGATAGAGATCATTACCTTATAGGGGAAATTGATACTCAAGACGTTGGTGGCTTTCCCAAGGCTACAAAGATAGTAAAACCAAAATATAATTCAGTTACTTGACTATTCTTTCCTCTCTTCATCATGGCCTCTGAATCTCTCTTTCTGCTGCCTTACATGTTTCTAACTCTAAGGAAGCTTTCACCTCTATTGCTCCCTCAGGGTACAGTGCCATACTGGAGTCCATTCTGAAAGACCAAACACTGTCATTCACTCCTGGCCCAGAAGTACTCTGTAGACAGAGTATCCCAGGGATACTCTGGGGATACTGTGAGTGTGCCATAGCACATCCAGTGTGGTGATTATCAATTAGCAAGGAGTGGCTTCACACAAATAGGTTAGTGGAGCTGTCTCTCAAGGAGAGCCATCTCTGTGTGAGTTGAAGGTCAGTAGTTAAGTACTGTGGGATGATAGGGATAATAGTATTCTAACCACTGCTTAGACACTCCCAAGATTCTCTTATGATTGTTCTCTGCTCGTGCATGGCCTCACAGCCCCTTGATGCTGAGATCCTCTCTTGAATCAGCAAATGGCCTTTCTGAATGTGATTTTCTGCTCTATGCTTATAAATGTGGCTTCTCTCTTCCTTACACAAAGACCAGAGTATGTTGTTTCTAAAACAGGAAATCTTAACCTATAATTTATGTAATTATTCAGATGTGAAAAATGTTTATGAATTTATACATGTAAGTTTTCAAAAGAGAGAATTGCAACTTTTATCAGATTTTCAAAGTGGTCTGTGGTCAAAAAAAGAAGTTAAAAATATTTAGAGTGAGTGTCAGGCCTGGGAACCAAACATAGGCTGTGTCATGCTGAGATACTTTTTCCTAACCCCATTGCTGACTTCTACCTTCCATCTCAGTGACCATGAGCAATTAATCCAACTACTTTTTAGCATAATTTAAGTTTAAAATTAAAATTATGATCATGCCATTCTATTCACAGGAAGATGGCAAAGATACACTTTTCTTTATTCCTTATGATAAGTCTGACTAAAATTCCCAGCTATCATATATAAGAAAAAACATAAGATGACTGTGGAAGGTAGAAAGATAAAGACAGGCCAGCTTGAGACCTCCAGGCCAGGTTGAGACCTCCAGGCCCAGACCCATCACTTGATGGTGATGTCTTTAGTTTCTTTTTCACTTCACATATTCCAGACATGAAACGATAGAAGCCGCAACTTATGAACACCAATAGGTAAGACAAATAAAGTAAAGTAAACATAACTATAATGAAAAGTTTGATGGGTAGAATCAACATCATACTGGAAAGAACAGAGACAGAATTGGTGAAATAAAAGATAGAAAAAGAGAAATTAGTTAATGGGTGGCAGAAAGAAAATAGAAAAAATTAAAGCCTTAGGGCTTAATTTTACAGACTACGATATATCTAACATCCTGGTCATCAGAATCCTGGAAGAATAGAAAGGCATAAAAAATTTGTTTGAGAAACCAATGGCTTTTTGCAAAAGAGAAGGGGACCAAGAGACGGTGGGGATGAGGTTGGGTGTGGGGTAGAGGGTGGGGGGAGAAAAGGCAGGAAAAAGGAATGGAAGTGAGTTATGTCAATGTTTACATGTACCAACTCCCTACTATGAATATAGTCATTATGTACTATAAATCTGTACTGATAAGAAAGAAAGAAAGAAAGAAAGAAAGAAAGAAAGAAAGAAAGGCTAAACTCTGCCCCCGTATTTGCTAAAAGTCATAAATTTGGGTCACGGATTTAGCTCAGTGGCACTGCACATGCCTTGCAAGCACAAGGTCCTAAGTTCGATCCCCAGCACCAGAAAAAAAAAAAGACATAAATTTATAAGTTCAAGAAGCTAAAAATAGCCTAAGGAGGATAAAATGAAAGACACTAAGGTCAAGGCACAATATAAGTAAAATTCTGACAATAAAAAATAAAGAAAATAATTGAAACACCTTAGCTATAGAAGGAAAAAGAAAAACAACAGATTTTCTTTGGAAACTATGGAGTTTAGAGAAACAAATCACATACAAAGGGAAGCCCATCAGAATCACAGCAGACTTCTCAGTGCAAATGCTCAAGGCAAGAAGAGCTTGGAGTGATGTGTTTCAAGCCCTAAAGGAAAACAGCCTCCAACCCAGATTGATGTACCCTGCAAAACTATCTTTCAAAATTG
>NW_004624788.1:8407211-8432910 GCF_000247695.1 Heterocephalus glaber | reverse complement strand
TGTTCAATATAGTTCTGGAAACATTAGCCACAGCAATTAGACAAAAGAAAGAAATAAAAGGAATAAAGATAGGAAATGAAGTCCAATTGTCATTATTTGCAGATGACATGATACTCTATGTAGAAGACCCCAAGAACTCCACCAAAAGTCTTCTAGACTTAATAACCAAATTCAGTAAACTAGTTGGATACAAGTTCATTATAAAAATCAATACCTTTCCTTTACACGAACAACAGAGTCACTAAGAGAGAAATAGAGCAAACAATTCCTTTCACAATAGCATGTAAAAAACTGAAATACCTAGAAATCAACCTAACAAAAGAAATCAAAGTCCTCTTCTCTGAAAACTATAGCCCTTTCAAAAAAGATATTGAAGGGGATATCAAAAAATGGAAAAACATCCTGTGCTCCTAGGTAGCAAAGATCAACATAGTGAAAATGGCCATACTTCCAAAATTGCTGTATAGATTCAATGCAATCTCAATTGAAATCCCAGCAGCATACTTCGTAGACCTTGAGAAAATAATCCAAAAATTCATTTGGAAGAAGAAGAGACCCAGAATAAGAAAAGCAATTCTAGGTAACAGAGACATGGCAAGAGGTATTACAACCCCCAAATTGAAACTATACTACAAAGCTACTGTGATAAAAAAACAGCATGGTACTGGCAAAGAAACAGATATGAAGAACAGGGGAACAGATTAGAAGATGCCAACACAACTCCAGACACACTCAGCCACCTCATCTTTGACAAAGGAGCCAAATATCCTTGCTGGAGGAAAGATAGCCTCTTTAATAAATTGTGCTGGAAAAAATTGGGTTTCAACTTGCCAAAGACTAAAATTAGACTTATATCTCTCACCATGCACTAAACTATAAACAAAATGGATTAAAGATCTAAATATAAAAACAGAAACGCTGAACCAGCTGGAATAGAGGTTAGGTAGAACTCTTCAAGACATTGGGGTAGGAAAAGACTTTATGAACAAAACCTCATTGCCCGTGAACTAGCACAAACAATCTACAAGTGGGATCTCTTTTTACTTAAAAGCTTCTGCACAACAAGAAAAACCACCAGCAGTGTGAAGAGACACCCCACAATGTGGGAAAAAATTTTCACCAGCAGTCCCTCAGGCAAAGGTCTACTATCTTGAATGTATAAAGAACTTATACAAATCAGACCTCCCAAATTTAAAGACCCAATCCAAAAATGGGCATCTGAAATGAACAGATATTTCTCACACAAAGAAGTAGACATGGCAAATACACATATGAAAAAATGTTCAACATCACTAGTCATTCAAGAGATGCAAATGAAAACAAAGCTGAGATTCCACCTCGCTCCAGAAAGAATGGCTGACATCATGAAATAAACCAACAACAAATGCTGGTAGGACTGTAGGGAAAGAGGAACACTGATCCACTGCTGGTGGAGTGTAGACTGGTGTAACCACTGTGGAAATCAGTATGGAGATACCTCAAAGAACTAAGACTGGAAGTCCCATTTGACCCAGCTATTCCCCTGCTGGCTATCTTCCCTCCCCAAAGAATTAAAAGAATCATACCACAGTGATATATGTGCACTTATGTTCATAGCAGCACAGTTTGTAGTAGCTAAAACTTGGAAACAGCCCAAATGCCCATCAACTGGAGACTGGATCAAGAAAATGTGTTTTTTTTTTTAATATAAAATGGAGTATTACTCAGCCATCGAAAACAAGAAATTAGAGACATTTATTGCTAAATGGATGCACATTGAGGTGATACTCTTAAGTGAAATAAACAGGACACACATGCAAATACCGAATAGTTTCTCTGGTGTGAGAAACTGAAAGTGTAAATAAGGACTAAAAGGTATAATAGATAATGTGAAATAGGAAGAAAAGGGGCAAAGGGGAGGGGGAAGTGGGAGGGGTAGGGGAAAGGAAAGAAGGGAATGGAATTAATATGAGAAAATGAAAAAATGGAAACAAAGTCTTTGTAAATGGGGAGGGATGGAAGGGTTGAAGGGAGGGCAGGGGAAGGGGAAGAAATAAGAACCAAGAGAGTATGTAAAGGTGCATATCTCCAATGATGAATGTCATTATATTGTACACCTAAAATGTACCAGTAAAAAGATATACAAAAAAAGAAGAAACCATGGAGTTCAGAAGAAAGTGGCACAATATTTTCAAGTACTGAAAGGAAAAACTGTGATCATAATATTGAATTTAATAAAATCGTCTTTCAGGAAAGAAAGAGGAATGAAGAATTTTCAGATCAGATAAAATTAAGAGAATATGGTGTCTGTAGACTTAACCCTAATAAAATTTTTTTAATTGAAAAAGATATTCTTTAAACATAAGGGGAATAAAACAAGAAGCTAGTGTAGACTTCAGGAAGGGACAAAATATAAGGGAAAAAGTAAAACTGTAAGTAAAAAATACATTTCTTTTTTTTTGAGCTTTCTAAATCATGTTTCATTTTATAACACTGGTGCCACTTCAACTATATAGAGAAGAAATATTTAAGACAATTGTACATGGAAGAGGGTAAAAGATAAAAGGAGAGGTGATATTTCTATATGTTACTCAAACTAATAAAATAATAGCATCAGTAGACTATAATGAGTGTGTGAAGCCACTAATAAAGCCATATGAACATTATAAGTAAGCACAGTCTCAAGGACCTGTGAGAAAAACAATATATCTAATGTTCAAGCCATCAGAGTCCTGGAAAACAGTTTGACAGTTTCTTAAATAACTGAACCTAAAAATAAGATACAGCTCAATAATGTTATTCCTGGGCATGTATCTAGAAAAAGTGAAGATATATATTCCTGAAAAAAAGACAAATTTCATGGTAAATTTATCTGTAATAGCTCCAAACTGGAAATAACATATATGTCTTTCAAGATAGTGAGTAGTTAAGCAATCTGTGAACACATGTGTATGCCATTGGGATAATATTCAGCAATACAAAGGAATGAACTACTGATGTATGCAACAACTAAGATAAATATTCAGAGAAATATGCCAAGCAAAAAAGCTGACTGTAGGGCTGGGGATTTAGCTCAGTGGTGCTGCCACCTGCCTCGCAAGCACAAGGTCCTGAGTTCAATCAGCAGTACCATAAATAAATAAAATAATAGTTGTACATAGTTCAAAAAAATGAACAAAAAAGGTGACTGTAGAAAGTTACCTGCTTTTTGCTTCTATTTATACAATGCTCTTAAAATGGCAAAAATACAAAAAGAACATATTAGTGGTTGCCAGAGCTTAAAGAGGAGCTGAGGCAGTAAGGAGTGAGTTTTCCCATAAAGAGGCAACCTGAGGGGATATGGTAAAAAAAAAAATGTTTATATCTTGATCTTGACTGTCTCAATGTCATTATCTTTGTGATAATACTGCCCTACAGTTTTGCAGGAACCATTGAGAGAGAACTAGGTTTGGGCTACATGGAATCTTTCTGCCTTGTTTCTTATAACTATATATGAATTTAAAGTGTCTCAAAGTAAAAGTTTAATTAAAAAATCATATCTACGGCCAGGGATTCCTGCTTCAAAAGCGCAAGGACCCGAGTTCAATCCCCAGCACCAAAGAAAAAAAAAAGAAAAAAAAAAAACCCAAAAAAGCATATCTATCATTGTGCTATGCCTGTGAAAATGCTTTCTAGCTGATAAATATTAAATTACACCTGTGTAAATGCATATATATGAGTGCATATGTATATATATATTTACATATATTTGAAGCTAGTATTTCATCAGTCTTGATTATTAGGTTTTGAGTGTACAGGGAAAGAGAAACAGTTAATGAGTATGCAGGGCTGATCCTAATTATAATGAGAGATAGATACAAATACTCCTGAGTTAACACACACAATGTGGCTTTTGTGTTTGAGAATGTTGCTGCCAATGATGTAATTAACTATTAGTGATTCACCAGTGAGCAGATTTCAAAATAGGTCTCAAAAGCCATGGCTGGAAGTCACTGAGTTACTATCCCAAAGCAGAGTTGAGAAGATTATATGAGAATGCTCAGAAGTGATTAAGTTTCATACCATAAGAGTATAATAAATCTTTGTCGACTAAATGAATGGCATAATGCTAAATACTTGGGAGCAGTTTGTACTACAGCTAAATCTGCACTAGGATCTTCTGCAGATACCTCGGAGTCATCCTGCCCATCCCTGAACCTCTGTGTCTGTAACCCAACATGACACTCCTCTTGCATTCCTGTATTAACAAACATCAACATTAATAGATATGACTCAGATTATGTCAGGAAGCTCAAAGTTTTTCTAGACTTCTTTTCTATACCCCTACTCCACTGGAAATCAAGTACTTAGCATCTCCTTTATTTTCCACCATCCTCATCCTCACAATTGCTGGCTTCTTTCCTTCCTTTGTCCTTTCTTGCCTAAATAATTTCATATTACCTCTGTCTTCAATCCTCAAAGTGACTTATTTTTGTGGAAAACTTTCCTTATTATACCAGTTATTTTTAAGATAATATTAATAACCATTATTGAGCTCTTGCATTTACTATATACTGTGCTAAGTCACTTTCATACACTAACTGTTAGGATGGATTAGTAGGCATTTGGGTGGCCTTCCCAAATCTGTCTGATTCATGATTGCCTCTACCTCTAGCCCCACATAACTTTTTCCTTCTACATTTTCTTCTAGGTTTTGTTTAAGTGTTTTTTCTTTGTATATCCACATGTTCTGGTGGGGTGGAGGCAGCTTCCTTGCAGGAGGATAAATGTTCGTCAGTCTGGGCTCATCATTCCATTTCACTAGTTTTGTCAGCTACAGATTAAGGCATTGGCCTATGATTCAATTCTAGCCCAACAAGAGGAAGTTGGCTGGTGGTGATGGTGGTGGGTATGGCTTAGGACAGAATCTTGGTACTCTTAATAAGAGATGCATACTTTTTCTTTTTGAGTTTATGGAGCTGGCCATGTGAAGAGATGGCTGGGGCCCCAGAAGCCCTCTAGCAGCCATGAGGAGGTGATACTGAGAGCAAACATCACCAGGTGATAATATGACAAAAGCTAATATAATTAATGTGAAACTTTTGATTTTTCATTGACAGTTGGGGTAAAAGTAATTTCCTCTACCTAGAAGTGAAAAAGAGTGTACAGAGCCCTGTAAATCTTGGTACCATCTTCCTATCTTCCTTATATGAGAGAACCCCACCTACGGGTGAAGAAAAGCACAAAAAAGGAAAAAATTGAAAAAATTACAGGAAAATGAGACCTTCTGACATTTTGGACTTTTGGATCTAACTTAAAGGCCATCTTGGTACTGGGGTTTCCATGGTGTGTGTTAACATATTCCCTTATTTTATCAACCAGTCTGGGATTTCTGCTGCTTAAAAGAGTGTCCTCCTGACATAATCTTAATTGCCTTTTAAACTAAAGTCTATTCCAAATAAAGGATCACAGTACCAACATGGTAAACATAGACTCCAATATACATTAAAAGAATATAGTCATTTTGACTATGTACAGTAATTTCTACTTTTGGTATCACTGAAATCATGAGTGAGCATAAATATAAACTCTTCATATTAAAGAGCAAAGATACCAGTGTTTCTTTGCAGCTGAAGTTGGGAATCTGAGATCATGACCCTTTTATGTATTGTGGAAACATAACCACTGGAGCTTAAATTTCTTAACATAGAATCAAAATATTTTGTGAAGTGATTTATTTGTACACATACATATATGTGTGACATTATGAGGTTTCTATTTTCTTTCTGAAGGCAGAAGTTTAAATTTTTAAGGTCTTGGTATTGTATTTGTTTAAGAAATAGATAAATGAACCTCTGAGAGATTTTTTTCTTAAAGTTTTATAAAAAGTTCAAGAAGCCTTAAATTCAGTCTGGGGGAATTTAGGTTTTTATTGGATATAAAGAAGTGGAGATGTAACTGAAATATTCTGGTTGAAAAGCTGGACTTCATATGTGATATATGAAATTCTAGGAGGAATAATGACTATGAAAGTGAAAAAAAATCATTCTTTGACTTTTTTGTCAAAAGTGAGTTCAATATCCATAGGACTACTCCTGAAAATAGTATCACAATACTGTCACACAGATGGCCTCTTTTATTTGTCCTTTTAAAGACTTGGTTCCACTCTTCAGAGAGTTTTATAATCTTTCATAATCAAAACTTAACCATCAAGCAACAATATGGCTACTTGGTTTTTCTCACAGGCTGTAGCTTAATGACTTTATAGCTGCCTATCTACTTTTGTCTGCTTTTATCTCTCTGATTCTTCCACTTGGCTTTGATCTTGGATAAAGAATTAATGGTTTAGTAAGTCTTCAAAAGGAATGGTGGACCAAAAGGAAAGAAGGGGAGTGATAGGAAATGACACTACAGTGGTGGCCAAGAAATTTTACTTTATTAAAAAAGCTTTAGGAGGGCTGGGGATTTAGTTCAGTGGTTTCGCCACCTGTTGTGCAAGCGCAAGGACCCGAGTTCGATACCTGGTACCAAAAAAAAAAAAAAAGCTTTAGGAGCCAGGGATTTAGCTCAGTGGTGTCATGGCTGCCTTGCAAGTGCAAGGTCCTGAGTTTGATCCCTGGTACTGGGAAAAAAAGCTTTAGGATGCCTGTTTCTTAAATGCCCCCAAATGGCCAAGTGTTACAGACTTGGTCCTCAGGGCAGCACTATTAGGAGATAGTGGAAACGTTATGAGGTAAGGCCAGTGGGACATTTTAGGTCATTGGCAGTGTGTTTTTGTAGGGGATTGCTGGACCTTCTAGAAGGCTCTTCCTTCACCTTTTTGGTTTCTGGTCAAGAGGCGAACAATATTGCTATGCTATGTGCTTCCACCATGATGTGCTGGAGTGAATGGTTACCTTATCTCCCTAATATAAGAAACCGTGTACTTATATACAGTTTCCTCAGTCACCCTCCAGTGTGAAGCAGATTGAATTATCAATTGGAAACCCTGGATTTTGCTTCCAGCGGCACCACCTCTATGATGAACTTGGGAAATAGATTTAACTTCCCTTAATTTCACTTTCTTTATTTCCAAAATAAGGAGAAAGATTTCTCCTGTTTAAAGGAGGGTATTGTGACATGAGTTAGTGGTAGCTGAGTGTCTCAGGAAGGATATATTCATATATTTTAAAAATTAATTTATTACAGTATTTTACAGCAGGGAACTGATTTGGGCCACTCTGATCTGTAATTTTTCTAAAGTTTAGAATTATTCCAGGAGCCTGAGAGCATTGGAGCATTCACTGACCTGTAGTGAAATGCACTGTGAAAATGATACCAAGTGATTTCTACAGCTGGGATAGAAAAGGCCATTCAACCCTGCCTTGGTTGCAACATCATCCACTGTGGGAATAGTGAGTTGCTGTATAAGAAGTCTGACCACGTTGGGGTCACCATAATGGAGAGACTGGGAAGAAAAATCATATAAAGAGACTATTCGACTAAATTAGGAGCAATTTCAGTGATCCTCCAATCGATTGAGTCATTCCAGCTCAGGTTCTAGCCATGAAAGTGAAGAGATCTCCAGACAATTCCGGCCATTCAAGTCAGCACTGACCATTTAAGTCTTCCTCAGTGAGGTTCCAGGTGTGATGAGGTACAGCTGAGCCATACTGGCTGTGTTGCCTGAACTCCTGGTACAGAAAATCCACAATCTTAGTAACACAGACTT
Source organism: Heterocephalus glaber (assembly GCF_000247695.1). Next base: position 8,425,241 of record NW_004624788.1, on the reverse strand, counting down.
GGTTACATCTAGTTCTGGAATGGTTTGTTATGTAATAATAAATAGATGAGTTTCTCAGACCATTTCCATAAAATCCTGCAGTCTCAATTTTTACAGAGGAAAACTGAGAATCAGTGAATTTAAATAATTTTTAGTTCTACTACAGACATAATACACCCACAATTTGAACTCAGGTCTGTCTTGAAGCAGAAGATATGTTCTTCCAACCACAGTGGGGCAGACCTCTGAGACACAAGCATAGTCAGTCTGCTGAATCTATAGGATGAAGAGGCAGAAGGAGAAACATGTTGGTGCTATGGTACAAGTTTGTCTCAAGGGTGTCTTCCGATGATCATCTGAAGAGCTCCTCACATTTGTTATTATCTGCCTCAGACATCTTAATTAAATGCTTAGGAAGCTTCCACTATATAATCAAAACTCTATGTACTTTTCTCTCTGAAAAAAGTGTAAAATAAAATTCATGTTGACTGCTCACATTCAGGTATTGATTTCTGTTCTTGTTTTTAACCTACTTTCTCTCTGGAAGTGTAAATCTCCCAACAAGAGAAGAATAAATAAATGCAAGTCAGAGCCACCTGGGTGAAAGAAGGCAGGAAGATTAGCACATCCTCATAAGGGGATGGGTTAATGGTTCAATAGAAGGGTTAAGAGACCTTAAGTTAAAATCTGTTTGAACTTGAAAAACCCTTTCCTGAAATCCCAGTAGAAAGCTCTTTTCACTTTTACAGAGAACTTTTCTCTACATATACACTTATTAAAAAAAACAAGAAAAAGAAAAGAGAGAGAAAACACCAAAGCGAAGGGATAGTGTACTTTGAATGGAAAAATAATGTACTCCCTCAGTTTATCAAATCCATAGCCTGAGGCCCAGAGAGCTCATTTATGGTTTCCTGGGTGGAAGATAACTGAGCAAGGCAGTGCCTAGAGAGGTCTCCATTTGCCTCCCATTCCCACCCTGTATTGTCCATATTTACTTTCATTCCTGCAATTACTACGAGCAATGTTTCTTTTGGATAAAATGGGGCCATGTTGTTTCTGTGAGTGGCCAACAGGTTTTTAGATTGAGAAATGGAGGTAGGAACTGACTGGTGAAACGTCGATTTCATTTTAGTAGCTATAATTTTTTGAACATCTAAATAATGCAGGTGATTTAGATATGTTTTCCATTTAATGTTCACAAAAATTATCTCAGATCAGTCTTCTTATCTCCATATTTATATGATATATTGACTTATATTTTTCAGTACAGGGGATTGAACCCAGGGCATTTGCATTGAGATACACCTCCAGCCCTGTTTACTTTTTATTTTGAGACAGAGTCTTACTAAATTGCCCAAGTGGAACTGAAAATTGTGATCCTCCTGACTCAGGCTCCCAAGTACTGAGTTGTGCACCAGCTGAAACATTGACATTTAAGAGGGTAAATTACCTTTTGGACAGCAAAGTTCTGGTCTCAACACCAATCCATCTTACTCCAAAGTCTGTTTGTTCTACTGTGCTGATGTTTCCCGTGGTTTAAACAGGTGATTTTAGACATACTTGAATGGGCAGGTGATGATTCAATATTTATGTGGTTATTTAGTGTGCATTAGAAAACTAATGTAACAAGTATATAAAACCCAAACATTCATGAGTAATATTTCTTACAACAGAGATAAAGAATATATTTAAGTTTTTTCAAAGTGGATAGAGTTAGAAAAAAGTTAGCTAAATAATCACACAAATTTAAATTGAAGTGGTATCCTGTTATAATTTTCATCTAATGTCCCACAAGACCCTCACGGGCTCATAGGTGGAGATTTTGGAATGTGATTGGGGCATGTGACTGGACTATGGGGGCCAAATACCCAACTAGCTATTACAAGGTGGGATCCAGTTTTAAAGAAAAAAAAAATCCCTTTCAAATGTACCTATGTAATTTAGTAGAAAGTAATCTTCACATGTTCATGAAGTATTGTTCATAGAATGACAAAACCATCTTCATTTGCATTCATCCACCCACTCAGTGGAATTTATTGAGTACTGAAAATGTAGTAGAAATTAATTAGTTAATACATATTCTCCATATTTTAGGAGCTTATGCCTCTTGGGGGAGAGATTCATCTAAATATTTATTTATGAGATAGTTGTTCCTGGAGAAAATGCTATAGGATCAACTCAGGAGAGACTTGCTTCCTAACTCTTCAGGAGTGCAGCCTCTGGGAAAACTTCATAAGGCAGAGAATACTAGTGTATATAATAAGCTGGCAAAGGTTCAGTCCAGGTGCAAAGCAGTTGAAAATCTGCTGCCTCAGGCTGGGATTATAGCTTGGTGGTAGAGAGCTTGGCTAACATGTACTAGGCCCTGGATTCAGTTTCCAGCACTACAAAATTGAAAACAAAAACAAAAGCAAAGCCTCACTTCTTGTATCTGATAAGTCATAGGAAAGTAATGGGGGGTGAAGGTAGTATTTTATAATGTGAATGATCTATTGTAATTGACACTCAGAGCTGATCTTACCTTAACACCACTCTTCTTAATAAAATAAAATTATTTTTAGTAATAAGCTTGAAGTAAAAAGAATAATAATCCAAATGACTAGAAAAGAAAAATAGAATACAGTATTGGGTTAATCCTTTTAAATTATGTCACAGTATTATTTTAACAAAAAGGAATGTATATACTGTTATACTGATCAATCAAATCATAGCAATGGATAAAAACAGTAGTTTGTTTTTGAGGCCTAATTTGTGTCAATTTATTGATGAATTCATAAAAATTAATTTTCTCACATTTCTAGATAAGTATTTCATTCACTTGATCAAAGAATATACTGTATTACTTTTAATTCCAAAAAATTACTTTCACACAAAGCAACACATACAGATTGAATCATGAAAAGTCTTAAACATAAGGGTCATTTGGCAAAGATCATAAAAATTCCATTTTGTGATAATCCTAAGAAAATACAACTGCCTGTATCTTTGTTTCTTCAAGATAGGGTGACTGATTCTAGAGGCTTTGAATGTCTCTGGAGTTGAAGAATTGTAAACAGAAATTAAAATACTGTGGAATACAGAATTCAGGTCATGCCAGTTCTGCTTCTTGTCTTTTCAACCACTGTGCCGTCATTGGGTTATTGTTTACTTTGAAGCTACTGTTTAATCACAGGTATATGTAGTACAGCAGGGGTCGGGAACAGGAATTCATCTTGAAACAAGCTCAGAGGATTTCAGACTGTTACAGACTTCTTCTCAGAGAGAATTTAAGAGCTGAGCCTAGGAGTTTTGGGTCAACTCATATAACTGAGAATCTTCTCAAATTTCATAGAGATAACATAATCAAATAGAAATAATAAAATTTTCTAATTTGTTGCTTATATATTGGTATGGCTTGAATGTGCCCCTCCAGAAAGCACCCTTTGGAACCTTTATTTCCATTGCCACAGGGACGGGAGGTAGGGTCCCATGAGAGGGGGTGAAGCAGGACAATGGAGTGAACAGGTTAATGCCATGACTGCAACTGTGGTTCATTGTCATGGAAGTGGATTAGCTGTAAAAGAAGGATGTCAGCCTCTTTCGACTTTCTCTTTCTCTCTCTGCCCCTCTATCATGGGAGGTCAGCAAGAAGGCCCGGTCCAGATCCCAGCCACTCAATCATGAATGTCCTAGCTGTGAGGAATTTGAGTCAAATTTCTGTTCGATATACATTGTTCATCCTATACTCTTCAGTTACAGCAGCACAAAACGGACTGACGCACGTGTATTGTTTAGAACTTAAACTGATAGTATATTTTTGCTTTTAGAGAAAACTATCTCTGAATTATGTTATTTAGATTTGCTAGCCCACAGTGTTAATAAAAGTAGACTGATTTTAGGGCCAGGGCTTTAGCTCAGCGGTTCCGTTGCCTCGCAAGCGCAAGGTCCCGAGTTCAATCCCGTGTACCTCCCCCCGGCAAAAAAATTTCTTTTTTGTTTGTTTGCTTTTGTAGCATTGGGAATTGAACCTATATTAAAAATTTCTACAGGCATTATCTCTGCCTTATTGACTCCACTTGCACCCCATCCACATAGGAGCCCATCCCTAATATGCTACTATTCTTGGAAAATTTGAGTTAAATGGTAGAGCTAAATAATGCCTAATCAGACACTGGGAATTTGGTCTTGCCCTTCTGTGAAGGTTAATCATGTTGATGATCATTGTTATAGTAAACCTTAAATTCCTGCTAGAAGACTCTACATTTATTGGGAAAAACTGTCAGTATATTTGCGTAGGGAAGTCTGTCCACACATCCTGCCCTCTGAGATTTTCATTCACTTGTGGCTGGAATATCACTGACCTTAGCAACAGGGGTTTGACTCACCATCTTCTGTTCATTTCTCTCTAAGCAATCAGCTCCCTCCGGGTCTGAAATGGAAACTTCAGTCAACGTCTTTATTTTTTATATCCACTCTCCTTATCTGGAAGTGTAAGTGTGCAACTAGAGATATAGCTCAGTGGTAGAGCTTTTGCCTGACATGTGTGAGGGCCTGAATTCAATTCCAGTATTGCAAGTAAGTAAGTAAGTAAGGTAAGTAAGTAAATAAATATGCTTTCAGATGAAAGAAACAAAAATATTAATGTGAGGAGACCAAAAACTTAATTACTATCTCAGTTGCCTACAAATGCCAGGCAGGTATTAACTATGTGTGAAGAGGGTAAAGGAAAACCAGAGACTGAAAACCAGAGCATCAAAACAGATAGGATTTGCTCTGCTCCTACCAGTCAGTGTCATGTGCTGGCTTAGTAATGTTAGATACTTTAATTTCTCCAGAAAGATCAACTTTCTTGGGTTCTTTTATGTTAGATTTTGTGGTTTTGAATATAATGGGAATGAATTTCAGAGTTAAATGTGCCAAACGACATGTATCTATAGGCCAATTTATAGTTTCCAAATATCATTAACTTTCTTATCTTTGGGTTTCTTTAGTAATTCTCTCCCACTAGGAAAGAGGAAGCTCAACTCTTCCTTAGAAGGGGCATCCAAAAATAGTTTCTTTTCTGATGCCAAGCTCACAGATTGGCCTTTCATAAACTTTTGTTAGTTTGGTCAAAATCTTCTTTATCCACTCAGTTCTCATACACCAGGCTAGGAGAAAAGGAGGATTATCTTTTATCAATAGACTCCATTCTACATCATGACTTTGAGATCTATTTGGAATTAAATGGCTTTTGCTGTGATAATATAAATACAAATAGAAATGGCAATGAAAGAAATACAAATTCCAAACTGAACAGATAGAAATACAGAATAATGAGCCTTCTTTTTATTTTCTAGTTTAGGTAAGATTAAAATTACTGTATGCCTTTTATATACTTTTTTTGGTGCATTAATGCTTCTAGTTCATTTGGCTTGATCAGCATTATGGTTTATATCTAGCTGTTCCTCCAACGCGTCATGTACTCACAGGTAGGGTTTTTGAAGAGTGATTGAATCATGGGGTACTATAGCTGAATGTGATGTGAGGAGGTGGGGCATAGTGGGAACAGTAGTCACCCTGGGTATGACCTGGAAGGATGGATCTCCCTCCCAGTTTCCTGGTTCTTCTTGCCTTTCTCAACTTCCTGGCTGCCACGATGTGAGCAGATTTCCTCCTCTGCCCAGGTCTTTCCACCATGCCACATTTCTTGACTGTGCAAGGAATTAGGGAGCCAAAATAAAACTCCTCTCCTTTAAATCATGGAGAAGGGTATTTTGTCCCAATGAAGAGGAGAGTAACTAAGACAATCAGTTAACCTGTTTTTGTTGTCACAATGTGATGAAACTCCCTGCCCATTGTAGTTCTTCTTCCCTTACTTATTTTTCTAAAATACACAAAGTACTACTTTAAGGGCACCCTAGGAAGGACTTTTAAATCTTAACAAGAGATGAAGAGTGATTGGAATTAAGAGGGAGGAAAGGGAAGCAAGGAACTAGCATTAGGTAAAGTCTAGGGCTCTGGAACACAATCATTACTCATTTTAGTCATTAATTAAAACCTCCACTCTTCATTATTGCATTGGGTCCTGGTGGACTTTCCTCTGGGACAGAAATCCATGCTCTCATTCTATTGTTCCACCTTCCCATTGCAACAGGACAGGGGACTTGTTCATATATAATGCCATTTCTAGAGAAATTATATAAACATATTGAAAGTCAGAATGTGAGAATTATCTCATTCCCAATACTTCATGTCATTAAGGGAATTTTTAAAGCAAAACATATGCATTTGCATTGTTTGCTAAGAACAATTAAAGTAGAAGCGCAACACACTGAATTATAAATGAAGCCTTTCTGAAGAGGATTAAAACCGATATTATACACAGGCTTTTTACTGTGTGTGAGAGGATACGCATTAAGTCTGAATTGAAAATCAATACCATATAGAAACTAATGCAAGAGCATTTAATTAATCTACAGTTTATTCTCTAGTAATGTGATAAAGGTTTACATAGGATTCTTCTGTTTAATTTCTAGGAACAATTGCATTAATGGAGAGGGTAATTGTTAGTGCAGAAGAATGACTCTGGGTGCTTTGTAATCACAAGAACAATGGCCAAGGTCTCCATGCTTGAAATTCAATCTGTCTCGGAGTGCTGTGATCTAATAAACGAATACCTGAATTTCAACCATTTGCAAAGTACTTGAATTCTTCCGTGCTTGCCAGTTTTTAGTTAGTTCCTGATTGTGGGATGTGTGTCAGGCACTTAAAACAATTATTGTAAAATATTGCCTCATTGATGAAAGGAATAAAACTTTCTTGGCAGAGACCAAAAAGTGATTTATATATAACACTTTCAAGGAATAGTTCACCTTTTTCTTTGCATACATAGACAAGTGCCAAGCAAAACCAAGAATGCAATTTCAGAATCTGTGTGAGAATATTAGGGGCAAATATTAGACATAAGGATTTAGGGAAGAAGAAGAAATAAAATTATCATTAAGATGACCGGGGCTAAGCATTTCTTAGATCTTGATTTGTTCAAACCCCTAATTTTTGAAATTGGTATCTTTTTAGGGCAGAATAGTTTATTAGGAATCTTTTAACTTTAGAACTTGCTTTAAAATGCAGAAATTTAAGACTTTCTGCAAATCTGAAAATCAGAATATCTAATTTCTGGATCTAGAATAGGATCTAGGAAACTGGGTTTCAGGGGATCTTAGGAGATCACACTTTAGGAAACCCTGCATTGCAGAGCTAAAAAAGGCTTGTTTATAAGACATTTTGCTGGCAGTTAAATGCTTCTTCAACTCAGCATAGAATGAGAATAAAAACAGAGCTGCTCTGACAGGCAAGTGATCACTCTAAAGATCCCCTGTCTTGAACTTCAGGAGAGAACCTAGGAAGCATCCTCAGGACTGCTGACCACAATATACTTCTCTCCTTTAAACCCAGATAATCAGACTTATGTGTCTTCTTAGGAGGAATTAGAAATCTAATATGAACATTCTTAAGAGAATCCCAGTAATATTTTGAGAGACTTGATTTCTTTTTTTTTCTCCTGGGACGGAGGGTATGGGGGTTAAACTCAGGACCTTGCGCTTGCAAGGCAGGCGGAAGCACCACTGAGCTAAATCCCTGGCCTGAAACATGATTTCTTGTCACTAATATTTAACAGGTCTGCCCTAGGGCAGTCTAACCAGCTGTCCAAGTCTTCTGCTGTCCTGCTAGGTTATTGTCCAGGCCACACACACTATTAAACACTTTTCTTGATTTTATATTGAATTCTTTTGGTGGGAAGCAGTATTTGTCTGCCTATGAACCCTTCCATTCCCATTTCTGCTTTCTTGGTTTCACCTATAAAGGATGAAAAAGCCAATGCTGACTTTCTTTGCTTCCTTTGCAGCCAACCATGGACTTGCTACCCAGTTTTGAACAAAGACATATACGAGGCAGCCTTCTAGAATCTGCCTAAGCAGAAATTTTTCTCTGTGATAAAAGCAGAAAGGCAGTACGAGAGAGTTTTCTTGCCATATTAGCTGCGACTGCTTTTTGCCTTTGGAGCAGTCATCTGAGGAAGTAATATCAGAAATGGCAGAAACTACTTTTCCATCCTTGGGCCAAGACCAAAAGCACAGCAGAGGCGGCACTCAGCACCCTGTCCTGATGCAGTACTGAAGCTTCAGCCTCTGCGTTTCCTGTCATCCTGTTACACAGAAATTAATGTCCTTGAATCTTACGTCTCCGTAGGTTAATATTTTTGTTTATTTTACCTGAAAGCAGTCTTTTTATTGTTTTTTTATTTATTTGTAGCATGGGGATTGAACCCAGGAACTCACACATGCCTGGCAAGTGCTCTATCACTGAGCTACATCTCTAGAACCTGAAAACGGATTCTAATTGAGTACCTAATTCGATTGATTAATTTTTTCCTTTCTTCACTGAGTTCATTGGGTCATCCTCTCTTAGTGGAATATTTCCCAGGAATTTAAAAAAGTAGTATTCTAGACCTGAACTCACTTTTTTTTTGCTTATATTCTTTTATTGGTATATTTTAGGTATAAAATATGTTTACATTTATCATTGGGTGCTTGTACCTGTACATGATGTATCTTGGTTCGTATTTTTTCCCCATTACCTCTGCGCCCTTCACCCCCCCACCCTTCCCTATTTACATAGACTTTGTTTCCATTTTTTTCTTTCCTCATAATTTTTTCTTTTCCTTCTTTCCTTTCTCCTTCCCTTCTCACTTCCCCTACCCCTTTGGACCTTTTCTTCCTATTTCAAGTTATCAATTATTCATTTTAATTGAAGATGTGGTTTTTTTTTTTATAAAATGGAGTACTACTTAGCCATAAAGAATGAGAAACTAGGGACATTTATAGCTAAATGGATGCATATTGAGGCCATACTCTTAAGTGAAATAAATAGGACACACATGTGTAAATACTGAACTCATTTTTAATGGGGTGACTTATAATGTAGTTAGTATACACACACACACACACACACACACACACATGCATGCGCATGCATGCACATACATTTCTGCTTCAGATTCAAGATGAGAATATCCAAAGGTAAATTCTGAAATCTGCACAAGTACTCAGAACTATCCTGCTGGATACCATTTTATTATGCTACTTGTCATAATACATTACTTGACTCCAAAATATGTTTAGAAAAATTTACCACTATTCATAAATTAAAGACATACTACACAAAAGGTATTTGGGAAAAAAATCAAATGAAAAAGCAAGAGAAGGTGGGTAAAGGAAAACAGAAAAATGCATATGTTGAAATGCTGAGAAGTATGGCCATACATTTGTTTTTAAGCCAAGTAGTAGTAATTATTCCAAGTAAACCAATTGTTCAGAACAATTATAACTTTTCTCAATTCAAATGTCAATAAAGATTTCCTCCTCCCCAGGATCCTTAGAAATAATGTATTCAATAATGTAGCCAGGCTTTGTATGCAGTGTGGCACCCTGCACATCTGTCTGCGGCCTCACACAGGGTGTCTGGTCTTCGTGAAGTTTTTTGACACACTCCAGAGTGAAGCAGAGGAAAGCAAATAGCCTGAACATGGCACCTAAAAAATTGAGTATGCCAGGATAATCTTTCCTTAGCTTGAATAAGTGGACTCTAACTTTCTAAAATGATATGATATTAAGTCTTAAGAACCCAGACTCTGAAGACAGGTTGCTTGGCTTTGAATTCTAGCATTGCTGCCTCTTATCTGAGTGACCATGGACACGATACGTAACCTTGCCATGCCAGTTTCCTCAAAGGGATAGTAGCAATAGTGTACCTAGCCGATAAGGACTTTGTGTGAAACACATGTGTCCTCTAGAACAGTGCTGGGTACAGCACACAGTGTGTGATATGTGCTTGCTGTTCTCCTGTTTAGAACTAGTTCTACCATGAGCTTAGAACTAAACCATAGTATAAATCATTCAGATTTCTAGTGATCAAGTCTTCATAAAAATGAGCTCCAAACATACTGGCATTTTATTATGTTTGACTATTATATAGGACAAGGATTTAGGAAGCTTTCCTATGGACAGTTCCTGGGGCTTAAAGCATTGACTATGGCCACTCTGTGGTACTCAGCAAGTGGCTGGTCTGGTGTGGAGGTTCCAAGAAAGCTATATTGCATACTTGTCCCCTGGAGATCTGGGCTCAGTTGGGGCTGAACAGTGAAGTGCCTGCATGTAACCTGTGCATCCAGGCAGCATTGGTACACTCAGCCTCCTTGCATAGTGGCTCCAGTTTCCTAGAGAGTGTTTTCAACATAATTGGGCAGAAGCTGCAAGGATTTTGACACCTACTCAGCCTTAGAAATTCCAGCATATACCTTTAGCTGCAGTGTATTATTCAAGCAAAACACAGATGTCAGTATAGATTCAAGATGAATGGAATTGGACTCCACCTTCCAGTGGGAAGAGAAAGAAGAATTGGCGATGATTTTTAATGCATCGCATCTCACATACTCTCCTGGCCTAGCCTATGACAGGAGCCACTACATCATTATACATGAACATATTCCTTCTCCAGCCACATAGTACTGTTGGATGAAATTATTCCGTGTAAGTACACACTTCATTCAAAGATAACTTTTAGGGCAGGGGATTTAGCTTAGTGATTCCGGTACCTGCCGCAAGGTCCTGAGTTTGATCCCCAGTACCAAAACAAATAAGTAAATAACTTTTAGAAAATATTATATTTAGGAACTTTTGAGAATGGAATATATTGAGCTATTAATCATTTCATACTTTATTTGTATCAATAAAACCTATTTTGTACTATGAAACAGATGCAGGATTTCTTTTTTTTTAACAATCAGCTACCTCTACTTTCTCTTCTGTGAATTAGAAATAAAGAAAATTTAAAATCTTAGAACTTGACAATTTTTGGATTAGGCATCTATTATCTATGTAAACTGATGATGCCAGTGGTCTCAGCTCAGAATCTAAATTGCAAGACTAATCAATGTGCTGACATTCAGGTCACATAGTTCAACTGAACAGAGAATAACTTGTGTTAAAAAGTCAATAATAGGATATTAAGATTGAGCCCATTACAAAAATACCTGTAAGTGGAAAATTAGATTTCAGCTAATGAAGGAAAAGTGGAGAGATTTAGAAAAATGTAACCGGTGTCTATTGGTCTTTTGTCTGCTGATATTCTTATAGTGGGAAATCTCAGGTTAAATTTGCTCTTCTGGCTACCCAGAAAGCATGTTATTGTGGTTTGTTTTGTTTTATTATGAATTGAATATGTTTGCATAGGGCATCCAGAATACTCATCCAAAATCCCTACTCCTTATCTACATTGATCTGCTTTGCTTATGTATTTTAATTGTCTAGCACCTGAAACTTGAAGTCTTAACCTCACAGCCTTCTCTGGTCTGTAGCATCTTTTGGGGTTAGAAACTGGCCTCTAATATGAAGGCAAATGAATATTTAAAAAGTGCGTCACCCTTAGCTATGAAGGGTAGGTGCTACAGGAGTTGGGGAAAGAGTAGAAGGATGTTTCCATCGCTGGGTGGGGAGCTGGTTCATAACCATTGTATCCTCTGCATGTTGGTTACTTTTACTTACTATCTTGTAGTTTGACCACTGACAGGTCAATCTAGTATTGGGTGGGTTAACCTTTATTTCTACAGTGCTTATGCTGTTGTCCTATACTGTCCATCTTCACCCCCACCATGTTGAAGACTACCTCAAAAACTATAGAATAGGCACCATTTTAAAAGGATGTGATCAGAGAGAATAAACTGGTTTCCCTTGGGTTGTTCTATTACTTGGGCTAGGGTTATTTCCCCAGAGTCTGAACACCATGTTGCTGATTATCTCAGCAGTGCTTGCAGTAGATTCAACAATATTTAACAGTTGTAGGTTTCATCAGAAAGAGTCTAAGCAGATTTCTCAAAGCAGAGATGGGGAAACCACAGCTCACCCTACCTAGGGAATAAGTTGTAGTTTCACTGACTTCTGTCACTGAAAAGGAATTTTCAAGGGTGTCAGTAAGAGATACAGAGAAGTTCGTTAGGCCAAAATTAAAAGGTGAAGGATATGTGTTCCTACTTTCTGTTAGGTGACTCATCTAGTGCGCTACGTTAGAATGCAAACCAGCTACATGTGTTTGAAGCTGAGTTACTATGCCTTCTTTCTGTGGAATGAAGCATAAAATACTGGTAAAAAGCACAGTCCCAAGATTATTGTGTACTTAAGATCCCTAGAAATATTTTTGAGTGGATTTCAGGGAAGAAAAAAAAAGGCCCAAGTAGCTTTTTTGTTTGGAAGTTTTCCTGAAAAGTACAATTTTAAAAATCACAATTTTCCTTATCCCCTTTCTACCTATCTTTATTTCTTGTATCCTACCTCATTAGGAGTACAAATCAAATCAGATCAAACTTACCCTTGTTTTGAAGAGCAAACACATTTAAACAAAACACACTTAATAAATAATCCTATTTTAAAAATATATTTGTACTTTCTGGAAGATAGACTTTTTCCACTATGAATACTCTCTATATGTACTTTCATCTCCATTTTTCCTCTTTACAGACACCTTAAGAAATTTGTTAGACAGCAAGATGGAATGTTCCTTAGGTCCCATAGTAAGTAAACTGCTGGATATTACTTAGGCTATTCTGGAGTTGAACTGCAAATAATGGTTGTACCTCTCTCTGGTTAAGAGGTCATTCTTGCCCCCCAAACTGTCCAAATATGATAAAATTAGCGACCCTCTGGATTTTCCATTTCCCTCTACTTGTTGCCTTTTGGTCCTGTGTCAAGGAATTATTCTCAGTAGAACAAAAACAACAAAAACTCTTTGTTCTTTCATTGGTCTCTTGGTTTAGTGGTATTGAACTCAGACATGTATTTGCTGTTTCTTAAAATCACACGTTCCATGTCTCAATAGGATCATTACAACCTTGCAGCATGAGATAAATCAAATTGTATGGCATTTGTTTGAGAGATTTCTAAAGGAAAAAAAGGAGTATATATGTCAGTAGGAAGGATGGGGGTAGACAGAACCTATTCAGGGCTCTAAGATCATGGAAAACTCCATCTCCTAAAAATAGCTGCTCTTTGTGGCAGGTACTATTTGTTGCCTACCCCAAATCCATTTCCCCTTCTTCCTTCCTAGCAGGATCCTTGATTTTGTTCAGGGAGGCAATGTATGTAGTTTAAAAGACCCGTCTCCTGGAGTTTCTTTGTGGCAATGGAATTGTTCTATGTCTTGACTGCAGCTATAGTTATATGACTCTATGGAGGTGCTGAAATGTCACTGACCTATACACATAGGTGAAAAATCTGAAAATTTAGTGCATAAAACTCTGGTGAGATCTTAATAGAGTATGTGGTTTAGTCTAGCTAATTGCAATCTGTCAATGCACATGTCTTAATTTTGTTTATGTACTATAGTTATGTAAAATGTTACATTTGAAGGACACAGCATAAAAGCTACACAGGACATTTCTGGTATAATTTTTGCAACTTCTTATAACTCTGTAATGATTTATCAATAAAACTTAAAAAATAGTAAAGATATTGACCTCAGACTTTTTGGAAATGAAGATGCCCTAGTATGCTGGTGCCTTAGTTACTTTTCTCTTGTTGCTGAGACAAAGCACCCAACACTCTATTTCATTATACCCATAAGTGGTGGTTCTCATTAAGCTATTTTATCAGAGATATAAGGAGATATGTTTAGGGTCTTGTAGCAGGGCTAATAATCTTATTTTCCATGAAATCCTGAATAATCCTTCTCCTTTGTTCTAAATGTAACCTTGGTTACCAGAGGTCTGGGTACCAGCAGGCTTTCATTTTACCATCCTGATTACCATGCCCTGCATGACACCCTAGGAAACCTTGATCTTGTTGCAAGAATGGACAAGAAGTTAAATAAGTTAATAAGAAGTTAAATCACGCACACACGTTTAAATATCTCATTGCTTCTCTGGTATGAGAAACTGAAAGTGTAAATAAGGAAAAAAATGTATATAGCCATTGTGAAACAGGAAGAAAATGTTCAAATGGGAACATGAACTAGTGAGGAGAAGTGGGGAGGAAAGGAAAGGAAAAGAAAAAAATGAGAAAAGAAGAAAAAAATGCAAACAAAGCTTTTGTAAATAAGGAGGGGAAGGGGGTTGAAGGGAAGGGAGGGGAATGGGAAAAGAAAAAGAATCAAGATATATCATGTACAGGTACAAATTGCCTATGATGAATGTGATCATTATCTATATCTAAAATGTACCAACAAACTTAATTAAAGAAAAAGAAGCTGCATTTACTCTAAGATAAGAAAGTCTGACTTAAAACTTGTGAAAGCTCTTCTTTGGTTCATTCAAGGAAAACTTTAAACCAGGGAGTGGATGGATTAGGACAGAATCTAGCTATATGTTAAGTCACTACCTAGTGACCTAAGAATATTAGTGGAACAAATACTGACAGGACTAGATGGATATTGGAAAGAAAGAAAAGAAAGCTGTAGATTAAATCACTTTTCATGAATACTCTACTTTTTAATCATAGGAGAATGATTTCCTGATTTTTCCCATGTATCTTATTGCACTTCCTGGGAGCAAAGCAAACACCTCACTGACTGCCTCATCAACCCTTAACCATGTGATAAGTTTTGAAATTAAGTTTCTTACAGAAACTTTAAGAAGCGTGCAAGTTTCCGGGAGAGCTCTTGCTCTTCTCTTGGGCCGTGCAGCTTCCCCACCACTCTAGCGGATGAATGAGAAAATATGCGGAGCAGATTTACAACCTGGCTCAGTGAATCCACAGCTGAAACATAACACAAGCAAGGAATCAAACCTCTGTTGTTGTAAGCCAATAAGATTTTAGAGTTTTTGTTATTGCAGCAGAACTGACTAGTACAGAAGGGATCAGGGCCGGGCCAAGGATTTAGCTCAGTGGTTCCGCTGCCTGCCTCCTAGCGAGCGCAAGATCCTGAGTTTGATCCCCAGAACCAAAAAAAACAAAAACAAAAACAACGAAGGGATCAAACCCATTGATAAGAAGCGGTCCACTGAGGAAGTTGCAGAAGTGTAAAAGCCATAGTCTACGGAGTGATCAGAAGCTGGGAAGTACCATCAGGCAGTGGAGGATAGGGACTCGGATTTATTTTGGTAAAGTTGTTAAATTCTGCCAAATGCTTTCTTTTATGTTACATGGCACAGTGCTGACGAGGAGGGGCTCTACAATAATCGGACACATGGGTTCTAATTCCAGCTTTCCCATTTGTAAATCGTGTGTCCTTGGTCAAGTTACATCAACTCTTCTCCAAAATAGTGTAATAAATAGAATCTATTTAATTGGCTGATATACAAAGCGTACTAAATATATTAATAAATAGCACGTCAGAGATGTGGTCTATACAACACAATCAATAAACTGTAATTGGTGTTAAACTGATACACCTTTTTTCACTCCCTTTAGTCCTTACTATCTATTTTTGGCTTTTCTTGGACAATGAGAAAAAGGAGCATAACCTCTGATCAGTGGATGCAAGATAAATGAAAGTCAGAAAAATGAGTCTTGTGAGATGAGTTTCATCTGTCTATCTATCTATCACCCATCTGTCTGTCTATCTATAGATCACCTTATGGGTTGGCCTCCAAAAATATATTTATTAAGTGCAAAGGCAGAATTCAAAATAGGTGAACCGCTATAATTAACTTTTTATTGGAAAATTTCAAACACACACAAAACTAGAGGGAATTATGTACTTAGCACTGAAGTAAAATCATCGTTGCTCATGACTGCTCTAGCTTCATGAGTGATCCCACTGACCCTGCTCAGTAGATTTCTATGAAGAAAATTCCAGACCTCATAGCATGTGGTTAAATAACTTTGAGGAACAGTCTAAGATTAATCTTTTTCTAATAAAAGATAGTAGCAGGCCTGAACACTTAGAATTTCTTATTATGAGTTCTATAGCATCAGAAAATTAGAGTATAATTATTAACCAGTGGGTGGTATATCAGCTTGTTAAAATACAAAGTGTGGGCTGTGACCATGGTCTCAAGCCAAGAGTCTGCCGCACATACTTCCCATATGGCTTCAGGGCACTGCTTTTTGGCATGCCATGGTGTGAGTGAGATTTTTTTTTTTAAGTGACACCTTGTAAAACGTGAAGAACAAATCAGTGCCAAAAATATCAACTTATTTTATTGTAATACATATTTAAAGACCATCAAGAATGCAGTATACTTTATTATTGAGAAAAATAGGTGAGTTCAAGATGGCCTTGTCTGGATAGGCTAGTGAGTAAGTATATAGGCACATGTTTCATTAATTATAACCTAAGACAGTTTGAGGCACTTAGGTACGCAATTTCAAACCAAAGACTATATGATCAGAGGGTCCATACACTTGAGGAGATGAGACAAGAAGAGATAATTTCATAGAGGAAGAGATTTTTAAATTTAGCTTTTAAAGAATGGGATTTTTGACAAGCAGATAAGGAAGTGGATGAGTAAAAAAAAATTAAAGGTGTGAAAATATATGGATAATTTATGTAAGGAATCAGTAATATTTAAAATCCCAATTCTGGAACTGTGTTTTCAGTGTTATTTAAGTCCAAGTAGTGTTCTAGAAACTTTTTTTTTTTTTTGAGACAGGATACGTAACCTGGACTGGCCTTGAACTCACTATTTAGCTCAGGCTGTCCTCAAACTCACCAGTATCCTCCTGCCTCAGCCTCTCAAATGCTGGGGTTACAGGAATGTGCCATCACTCCCAGCTAGTGTAGAAACTTTTAAAAAAGACATCATTTGCTGGCATAACAAAACTACTAATGAAATGCTGTGTAGGAATCAAATACTGAAATATCTATGTTCATTTTAAATATTCCAAAATATTAGGTCAGGAAATTATAGCCTTTGTGCTGAATCTGCCTGTTTCTATAAAAAAAACTTTTGTTGGCACATGGGTTTACATACCCATTCATCTGTATTGTCTCTGGCTGCTTTGGTGCTGAAATGGCAGAGGTGAGGGGTTATAAGAGACTGTATGGTTTGTAAAACCTAAAGTATTCACTCATGGTTAGATTAGGATGAGGTGACTAAGATGCTTAGGGAAAAAAAAAAATGCTTAGCATGCAAAATTTAAGAAGGTCCTTTCTCCAGAGCTCTTGCATAACTCTAACAGTAACAGCTTCCTTAAATTCTCAGAAGGCTTTGCTTGGCTTACTCTAGTTCTGACCCTGATTACTATCTGCCTCTTTCAAGGAAAGTTTTTCCAATGCATGTGTCTTAGTTACTTTTCTCATTGCTGAGACAAAATACTTACTCAGCTCCTAAAATTAAACGAGGAAAGGTTTATTTGGCTCACAGTAGAGGTTTCAGTCCATAATTAGCTGGCTCCAAGGCAGGATGGCATGGCACAGGGGGATCACAGAGCAAGCAGGAGACAGCTGAGGTCTAGCCACAGTAACAGAGGGAGCAACAGGAAGCTATAGCATTAGCTCTCTTTCCATTCCTTATATTCCATCCAGGGTACCTGCCCTTAGGGCGCATACCACTCACACCTAGGGTGGGGCACCCTTAACCCTAACATTGACCCTTAATTCTACCATCAAATCCTAATCCTAGCATCACATACCCTAGATCCAGCCACCTCCAAAAAGCTCCACCTATGAACCGATGAGGCTTTGGGGGCACATCTAGACACAGGACATAACAACTTGTAATAAAAACCTTTGTAGCAGATTATGTTCTTAAGTTCTATATTGGTTGTCCTGAGATGACATATTCTCATTTTCCAATAAAGAAAGAGAACAGAAAGTAGTATATCATGAATATTCGTTATTTTACAATAGTATATCACTAAGTGGAAAATCTGCTCTACAGTTCTACAAAGCCTCCTTGGTACCAGGATTATACATTAATTACAGCATGGGTGAATTAAATAGGATTCATTTTCTGGTGCCTTTTCTTGTTTATCCATGTGATACAATTATCTTTTTCCCTATGTGGTTACTATAAGACTCAGGTTTTAAGGAGAGATTTTGTATTTTATGTTTTCATCAATGCATGTAGAAATTTTAATAAAAGTATTCTTATAAAAT
>NW_004624788.1:8396496-8407111 GCF_000247695.1 Heterocephalus glaber | reverse complement strand
TATGTTTTTAAAACAAATTTACAGAACTAGACAACAGAAGATCGGCCATAATAAGTGAATGCTCAAAAGTAATGGGATGGTCTCTGGGGACTTCACCCTAGATAGGTTTTTCTAGTTTCTTCTCCTTGGGTTACTCAAGAAGATTTTCAATGTGCTCCAGGCTTGTAGGACTTCTAACGGAGCGCTCCCAGTCTGAGTCTCATGGTTACTTCAGTCAGGACATTCTTTTCTGTGAAAACAGCTTTGGAAAGGTATGAGTTTCTAGCCATCTTAGAACTGTTACTATATAAAAGCTTTCAAGTTGTACAGTTTGAAGGCATCATATCACTGTGCTCCAAACCACAGATAGAGCCAGGGACCCAGATATGTGAGACTGTGTCATAAAGATTTTACAGTGTTATGTAAGTCAAAGCCATGTTCTAGAAACTTTTAAAGAGGCATCATTTGCTGACATAACAAAAACTTTCTACACATCCATGACATTTTATAGAGGGGAGAATTTTTTCTAACTTTCATAATTTTTAACTTGGAATATCTATAACAACAGACAGATTAACATTAACATGCACCTCATATCACACGTACCTCATGTATACATGAGAGAAAACCTAGAGAAATAAGTAAATCTCTAGATCTCAAAGATAAACTTCAGGCCATCATTTTCTGAAACAAAGAAAGAAGGGTATGGGGAAAGATGACATGGGCAGAAAATTCACTTGCAACAAAGTTAAGGTTTTTAATGTTCATTTAGATCAATATCCATTGTTTAAGGATCTCTAAAGATTTAGTTGCCCTTCTCCTGTGCAGAGAAATGCCCTTAAAAATGGAGATTTCCTCCATAGATGTGATTTTTTTTCTTAGAAAGGGATTAATTTTTAGATCTACTTCTGTGTCTGCAGTTATTTAAAATAACCAACTCAAAATAATTCTAATGCCAAATGGGAATATTTGAAGGTGTTATGTTCTGGTCTTCTGTGGTCATATTTTGGGGTGATATATCTGGAGCCCCCCCAATAGCTGCTTAGTTATGAAATTAAAATTGTTAGAGCATTTTGAAGCCCCATGAATAGATATAAAATACTATATCTGACAAGCTAATAATTCATTGGATAATCATTTGATATCTAACAAAATAATACAATTAGTAGGACATGGAAGGATGCACTTGACATTTCCACAGCATTCCAGAATGGAAATAATAATTTTTGTTAGGTTTTTTTGTTGTTGTTATTTGTGGTGTTCTTTATTATTATGTGAAAAATGATTTCAAGGAGAGACAAAAGAATAATAATAAGTATGCTGATATTCCAGCTAAAGTTAGCATAAATCCTTTGTGGATGCAATCAGCATGGTTTCTAGAAAATATTAGTATTCCATATACAGGAGTAGGAGATTGAATGTAAGTTTCAACCAAGATTGAAATGAAGAGCTCAGAAAATGTGACAACATGACCACCTTGACGAGCGAGGGCAAAGTTCAGAAAAATCAAGGGCAACTGAGACAATAAAATGCACAGTGGTGTGGGTGCTGTCACTATTCCCAGCGCACTTTCTGCAGTTGCGAACTCCTGCTAACAAAGGTTACCAGACATCCAAATTAAAAGGACAAATGGTTGAATATTGTTTACACATCCCATATGTTTCAGGAAGAAAACCACCCTTCCCACCACTCCAGAGTCCCCCAACTCCATAGGCCAACAAGTGGCAAACAATAGGGTCCTTTTGTAATGTTTAGCCCTTTCTCAAAAGAACCTGGTGTAAGCCTCAGTAGGAGACAGGATATCAGAATAAATAGGTCATTGTTCTGTTCCTTCAGGGCCCTTGTGGTGTTCCTGTCACTGGACAAAGACCCAAGTGCTGGGAAGAGAGGGTGATTGTTTCAGAGAGCTCACATTTTAAAGAGCTCCTTGGTCTCTACTTTTCAGAATGGTTCTTCTGCTAGAAACCAGCTGGTAAGGGGGTGTGAGAACAATAGCATGGGAAGATAGCTTTTAGTTCATTCTTTTTCTGCTGCTCACCATATGTTATTAATTACTTAGCAGTTCCATGCACTAAGCATTTTGTAATTACAAAAGTGAGCAGGCAGCCTCAGATCTAACTTGGGGAAGATCTTGTGTTTAAAACCGTAGTAAGAAAGTCTTGCCAAAAAAGTCTTACAGAGGTCATCTCGTGGGTTGATAGTTCTTCTTTTTATAATCACAAGGGCACATTTTAATCACTCTTTTATATATAATTCGATCTAAGAAACAATTAGATTTAAAGATTTTGGGAAAGTGGCCATATAAGTTTATCAGGGCTGCCATAACCAAAAATGTCATACACTGAGTGGCTGAAGGAGGTGAAATTTATTTTCTCACTACTCTGCATACTGAAGTCTGAGATCAGAGTGTTGATAGGGTTATTGCCTATAATGCCTCTCCTTTTGGTTTAGAGGGCTGTCCTTTGGCATCTTCATATGGTCTTTGCATTCTGCGTGTCCATGTCATTGCCGTTTCTTTTTATAAGAACAGCAGGCATGTTAGACTAGGGTCCATCCAGATGACCTCATCTTACTTTAATTACTCTTTCAATGCCTTATCTCCACACAGAGTCTCATTCTGAAATACTGCAGGCTAAGGCCTCCACAAATAAATTTTGATGGTGTACAGTTTGGTCCACATTCAAGTCTTTTTCCTGTCTCACTATTAGAAACTCCCTTTTTGGCTCATGACTGCATATATACATCATAAAAGTGTATCTGACTTATAAATCTCACCTGTACTGCTGATGGCCCAACTCATATGAGAGAAAAGTACTTTAGTGCCCAGGTCTATGTGGAAGGCACAGGTTCCTCTTTTTCTTGAGTTCATGGCTCTAAAATGGATTTCAGAATGAGTTTCTCAGAATGAGGAAGAGAGTGCCATGGACAGTATCTGTGGCAACTACCAGTGAGACTAGGCAATTCTGGTATTACAAATAAAGAAAGTTGGTACATTTTGTAAAATTATGTGCCCCTTACTTTTTTGACATAATTGTTTTCTAGTTCTCTCTTTCTGTGTAACTTTTCCATCTTTCTTTTGTTGTCAATTAAAAAGGAAGATTAACTGTATTTTCATCTTTTATTATGTCACCCCAAATAGTTTGTGAGAGTGAGCTCTTGTTAAGATTAACTTTTATCAAAGCTTATTTCTATGTTAATTTTGTTTATCAAAACTTACCTTTATTATCACTTTTGGTGACCCCGGAATACTAAACAGGATTTAAAATGTCACTTTCATAAGTACGTATCAAATTCCATTACCTTAAGAATTTTATTTAAACATTTTAAGTATACACAGTTGAAAGGAATTAGAATATAGACAATGTAAATTAAACAGGACAGCAAAAAACTAGCAACAAAGGATTAGATTTAGTGGCTGCAGAAGTCTCTTTCTACTATCAAATTGAGTCGGTTTCATGTCAGAGCAACTTTGAAGCAAAATAGTGATGCAACTAATAAGTAGGAGAATATGGTCTAAATATCAACAATTACTTGTTTACATGTGTCAATCCCTCTAAAGCATAAACATGATGACTACATGAAGATCAATGCCATGTTCTATTATTTAAGTCTTTTAAAGACAAAATCATTTCCTACTTACAATTGCGTGGTGATAGCTGCAGCATGTCCCTGCTCAGTTCTAAGTCACAGTGGCTCAGGAGAACTGAAAGTCAGAGAAAAAGAAAGTAATTTTCTCATTTATAAGTCATTAAGCTTAATAAAAAGATGTTTTTTTGGAACTCAGTTTTGAGCAATATTCTTACTTTAGTCACAGATGGAGACGACACAACTTTTTATTGTATTACCACAAGGCTTTTTAGAAAGATTTTTGGTTAGGAAGTCAGTTTTGTCCTGATACTCTGTACTTTTATAAAATTTAACATTCATTGCATGAAAAAATTTGGCTACCTAGAGATTGTACACATGCATGAATAAAATTGGGATTACGTGGGATATATTTATTCTTATAAATATGAGAATTTCTAAATGAACTTTTTCAATCTTAATCTGATTTATTTGTTTAGTTTTTATTTATTGATTGATTTTTACAAGACAATTTTCTTTCTAAAGATCAAGTTTAGGTTAGAAACAAAATTTAGAGGAAGATACAGAAATTTCCTATATACTTCCCTTTTTACTACATGCATAGATTTATTTTTATTATAAACATGCTATGTTTATCTCTGAGTTAGTGAGCAAAAAAGTTGGGGATGTGTAGGTGGAGTCTCTTGGCACTTTCTGCTCTTATTGCTCACCTTTTACACAGTTAATTTAAGTGATGAGTGACTTGAAGAAAAGAGTTTCAGAAATGGGACAAAGGATAAGTATACTTTGAATTATGTGAGACTAGTGAAAGGTACAGACTGTACAGTGTAAAACATGATTGTCTATATAGTCAGGGACCATTTTCAAACAATAGTCAATATCATTTACAGAAAAAATAGCATTTTTTGTAGCTCTAAAGATAATATATATATAAAACCTGTACAATTTAGAATCTATTGTTATCAGAGTTCTGGGGTGCTATGGACATCTTCGAGAGATGCTTTCTGGGTTCTTGATGTCCTGAACAAAGAATTGGTCAAGACAAATGAAAAAGGTATGATGGTTATACATTTATTCAGCGTAGGAAAAGAAATATATAATGCAGAGGGAATGCAGGTCAATTAGAGGTAGGAAAAGATATATATACTACAGAGTGAGAATGAAGCCCTGAAGAAATTTACAGTGCTCAAGAGCTTAATGGCAGCTGACTTTTGAATCCTTTACTCCTCAGGCTAATGTCAGATCTTGGCCATTCTATCAAAAACTTGCTTGAGTTCTCCTAAGAAGAATTGAAGGTTTCTTGGATTGACAGGTCATGCCCACTTGCTAAGCCAGTTTGCCATGCCCTAATCTCCTGCCACACTATGGTAGATACTAACTATTTATGGGAATTTCAATTTAAATTAATCAAAATGAAAGAAAACTAAATATTTCTATCAGTCATATTTTGTGTTCTATGTAGCCATATGAAGCAAGGGACTGCACATAGGATAGTTGCAGACATAGAATGTTTTCCTAATTACAACATTGGCATGGTAGGGAAAGAGAAGGATTTTATGAGAAGGTAAATATGTCCAAAAGAGGAGCTGGTTAACATTGAGAACAATCTAGGACTGCTTCAATTTTATCTTGGTAGAAGTCTAAGTCTTTCTAGGACAAGAACATTTCTAGTACCTGAAGAGGCTAAGGATCAAGTACAATGCAATTGTACTTCACCAAATTAGTTGTTTCCTTTCCCATCAGTACCTGAGCTCAACACTGAAGTCTCTTGGAAATAGTGTTGTGCTATTCCTGTCTTTTATTTAACAAGTCACTTTTTGATATTTCTTTCTGAGACATCAACTCAGTCCAACTATTCTTAAATCATATGCAGTATTAGATTCCCATTTATTTGATTAAATGCATTAAATTGACATTTTCTATTTACTCTAGGAGAAATTTCTATCCACTTAACTCTGACCATCATTTGTGTTAACATTTAGTGTATTACCATATCACAGGATTTAATGTTGAAATCTTTTATCATGTGCTTAAAGTGAATGGGTAATGGGTCCTATGATCCATGAGTCTGTGTGTGATTTTAGCACATTCTTAATTTTCATATGTGACAACTATTAATATTATACCTTAATTGAATCTCACTTTTACTTCCCCTTTTATGCCCAGTATTAGTGATTTTTTAAAACCTTTTAAATTCACTTGTTCTGTCATCCTAAACCAAGACATTTTTTGCTCTCATAATAATGCATATATAAGAAATGAAATCATCTGTTGCCTTTTAAAGCTTTTAAGTTAAAATAATTTCCATATGGTTGAATTAAATGTGATCTCCACACATAAAAAATCTACGCCTTTAAGTAAAAAGGAGAGATGTGAAAATTTTAACTATTGCTAACATGTAAATTAGCAAGGATGGATTGTTCTCCCAAAGTGTCTAAAATCTATAAAACTAATTGTCAATAACAAGGATATTAGCAATTAAGATTTGACTCCAAAAATAAAAATAAAAACATGTATAACTTATTATTACTTACCACCTTCTAGGTACCGTTAAGTGTTTTATAAATACTACTTAAATTAAGAGTTGGCAAACTTTCCCTAACTAATCAAATAGTAAATATTTTAGATTTTTCAGGCATGCAGTCTTTTCTTTAAATGCATGTGTGGGGGGAGTATACTGAAGATTGAATACAGGGGTCTTCCCACTGAACTATATCCTCAGCCCTTCAAAAATTATTTTTATTTTTTATTTAATTCTAAGATAAGGGCCAGGGATTTAGCTCAGTGGTTCTGGTGCCTGCCTCGCAAGCACAAGGTCTTGAGTTTGATCCCTGGTTCACCTTCCCCCAAAATAAAGCTGCTTTAAAAAAAAAAGTTTTTGGGATAATTTTAAGGTAATATCTCACTTAGTCACTATGTTGTCCAAACTGCACTTCAACTTGCAATCCTCCTGATTCAGCCTCTCAGTGTAATGAAATTATGTGCCACCATGCTCAGCTAGTTTATGCAGTCTTTGTCACAGTTACTCAGCTCTGCTGTTTCAGCATTGAAGCAGCCAGAGATAATATTAAGTGAATACTTGTGGCTGTGTTTCAAGGAAACTTTGTTTACAGAAGCTAGTCAATGTTTGATTTGGCTGTTTGGACTTCAGGCTGCCAAGTTTGATCTAAATTAATCCTCAGACATAACTGATGGCTGTATACAGACATGCTTCCACTATTGAGGGTTGCTGCTAGTAAAGTAGAGAAAATTAAAAACCCCTTTTCCAACCATCTTGACAATAAGGATCTACTGTTGCACAAGTCCCTAGCACCACATCTTTAGGAGCTTGAAAGTGCTCCTTGTCTTATTCTACTTGGAGATCTGAGCATAGCCTCAATGCTGCATGTAGGAACACCGGTTGTGGAGAAATCAGGACTGTGCTACTACTTGGATTTAGGACACTGACTACCTTCTTAAAAAGCCATACCTCAGTTAAGAATGCAATTTGAGGAAGCTCTCTTTTTTAAAAAAAGTTAGTAGCTGCTGAGGCTCTGGGTAAGGGAATGGACAAGACAGTATTTCATCCATTGCCTACATGTCAGGATAGCAAGAATACTGGTGCGGCATGCCTGAATTGCATCTGGCACCCATATGTTCATTCATGTCCATAATAATGTGGGCCTGTCTGGTCAGCTCTTCTCTCACATAATTTCTCCTTGTGTTGTGACTTGTAGAACATTCTCAGTGCAGGCTCTCCATAGTGGAATTCTTATCCCACTTGTTCTAGATTTACTATGTTCCTTGTTTCCATCCCAGTTCTTCCCCAGTTGGGTGAAGTGGAGTTACACCTGCCTACATAGAGTCTGATATAGCCAGAACTTCTGGGATATTTTCATCACCAGACATACCCCAAGTCTCATTTAGGGTATAATAAGAAAAGAGAGCCAAAAATAAAAAATAAAAAAGGTAAGGAAAAAGTAGGGCTGAAGTTATCTCATGGACTACTAACAGACAACTCAAATCTGGATCACAATGGAATTTATCTCCTAGGGTCCTCAAATTTAAATACAGCTGTTTAAATATCTTTTTCATTTCGAATGCAAACATTATGTACTGCAAGCATGTGAAAAAAATGAAGGGGATCAAAAGATGAGTGGAGGGGTGGAGAGAAGAAGGGAAAGGGGATAAAAAATGAATAAAGATTTGTGATACACATGTATCAACTCCCCACAATGAATGTAAACATCATGTACTATACAAATGTATTAATAAATTAAAATTTTAAAAATGAAAATATATAAAGATGAGCTCTTCATGTTGCAATAACTCTGCTTAGCTTGTGGTTATATGATGTTCCATCCATGGAGTATCAATTTGTAACTAAATAATACAGAATAATGTTATGGCTTGTACCTAGAAGTCCCCCCCAAATCTCATGTAATCATAGGTGGAGGTTTTTGGAAATAGCTGGATCCAAGGTATGTGATGCTGGAATGAATCAAGGCTACAATGGCAGGATTAAGGGTGTGAGTGCTGCCTTCCCTAAGGATGGGTAGCCTGGATAAGATATAAGGGACAGAAAAAGGTTCATTGCTTGTCCCTTGTTGCTTGCTACCTTTTGCCTGCCTGCTTTGCAAAGCTGCTCGGCCGTGCCACCCGACCTCATAGCCAGTCAACTGTGAACCGAAACCTCTACAAATTGTGAGCTACAATCAACCTTTCCTCCTTTAACTTTGGGTGTTGGGTATTTTACCTCAGCAACAAGAGAAGTAATTCAGACAAATACATTAAACAAGAAAAAATATATTTTCCATTTGGTTGTTCCACAAATATCTTAGCTTAATTGTCTTAAAGATGAATTCCCTGTCTTTCCTACAAACCAGTTTCCTTATGTTAGTCCCTGAAGCCCCCATATTCTTTTATGAAGACCAGAAACCCAGGATATTTCTTGATTCTTTCTATTGTAAGAACTTGTTGATCCATTCCTGTAAGATATACTTTTTGTTGTTTTTGTTGTTGTTGTTCTTGGTGTTGTTTTGTGGTACTAAGGATTGCACCTAGGCCCTTTAAACTGAGCCACATCCTCATGTACCCAACCCTTACTTGTTTAAAATTAGATTTAGCTTTTTATCATCTCCAATAGCTGGTTGAAAGACTGCTAAAACTATCTTTTAATTACATGCCCACTTGAAATAAATAGCACCCTTTCTAGACTTACAGGCATCCAAGGCAGTCATGTGACTGAGCTATTGTAAGGAAGTGTTCTTGAAGTATGCATAGCTTTCTTTTCTCTCTCCTGTCCTAATGCCTGGGATGGAGACATGATGCCTGGATTTTGAATATCCATCCTGGATCTTGAAGTAAAGACTACATTTATGGAATGAAGACACAGCAAGGAAGGATTCATAGGTGAATCTTAAATTTTGCCTTAACAGACTGAGACTGAGTACAAATGGTTTTTATTTAGGTGGCCTCCACCTGATCTCTTAAAAATCAAAAAACAATACAGGACACATGTACACAGTTCTATCTTGTTTATGATATTCTTGTTTTGTGTTTTTTTTCTTCCACTCAACAAATTTCTATCCACAGAACAACTCAAAGAGCCAGTGACTGTTCTGAGGATAAAGTCCCAACTCCTTAGTAAAGCATACAAGTCCTGGTCATTCTACCCCTGACTTTCATGTAACAACATCTTCCCTGTTGGATGCAGCTAGTAGAAATTATGGTCACAGTGGCCTTCCCCATCCTAACTTCCTGCCATACCCACTTGACTTCTGTGTTACTTTCCTCTCCTGTTGCTTAGATAGCTAATTCTAACAGCCCCAAAGATTTCTCCAGGCTCTATATTTCTTTCCATGTCTGTTATCAGAAGTAGAGCCTGTGCCATTTCCATCTTTCCTAGGATTATTTCAGAAAACAGAGTAGGGAGGTGGAAGGGGTATGATTTACTCATTCACTCCTAAGCTATTAGGAGTATGAGCTCATTCCTGGCTCACTCAGATACTGTATATAGTTCTAGGAAATATTCTAGCACTAATTCTAATATACTTTTATAGTTAGTACCTACTAAGAAATGCAAAATCATCTATAATGTAATAACTTCAAGCTTCTAAATATTTTCAGTTTGACCTTTACCTTCTCAAAGTGAAATAATTATAACAACATTTATTAGGAATTTCCTTATCCCATTGCAAAGTCTACCACATAAATTTCAACTGGGTAAAAAGAAGGAATTTGCTCTGTGTAAATGTCCAAAGGGCCAGAAAGATTTAAATCAAACCTTGGCGTTCTGTAACCTTTATATTATTCTCATGCCTGAGTATGCATAAGCAAGCATGATTAAGGGCAGAGAAAAGATAAAATTGAGGGGCATTTTCTGAATTCCTTCCCCATAATTCTTTGGAAATACACAGAGCTTATTATTTTCTTTTATGTCTACTGATATACCAAATCACAAACTGTTGTTAGACCAGTTCTTGGTGTTAAAAGTTGAAATTCTACCCAATTAGGATTTTGTCCAACTTGTTGCTTGCAATTACTGAATTACTTCACACAGAGCTCTGGAAAAAAGTGCACAGGGGCTACTTGTCTGCTGTTCACTGATAATGCCCAATTTGTCAAATGCCTGCTACTTGTTAATAACTGGAATACAGTTGATTATTTATACCCAGCCATGTTTAAGAAAGAATTTAAAACAATTCATTAAGATTATTAATTTTCTCTTTTGGATGTTGTGCACATTTCCTAAAATTGCAGCCTAGTGTAGTAGATGCTATGAAGTATTCTCTAGAATCCCACATCAGGACTTTAGCACTTCTACAGCCAGTTTCCTGGAGTATTTTTTTCAGATGGCTTTTCATCAGTTATCTCTGCAGGCCTCTCCCTCTCTCACAAGGTTACACCCATGATGTAGCCAACATCCCATCACCAATAACAAATGCTGGCGTGGCTGTGGGGAAAGAGGAACCCTGCTCCACCGCTGGTGGGAGTGTAGACTGGTGCAAGCACTGTGGAAATCAGTATGGAGATACCTCAAACAACTAGGACTGGAAGTCCCATTTGACCC
>NW_004624788.1:8384420-8394466 GCF_000247695.1 Heterocephalus glaber | reverse complement strand
CTACAATGTGGGAAAAAATTGTTAGCAGTTGTACCTCAGACAAAGGACTACTATCTAGGATATATAAAGAACTGAAAAAAATCAGACCTCCAAATTTAAAGACCCAATTCAATCTTGAATTCTTTACCCTTTACAGAAGAGATTCCCAAGAAGACTTTCTCACATACCTCTTGCTCACCTTATTTCAGACTCTATTTCCTAGGGAAGCTGACCTACCACCTGTGAGGGAAAATTTCCTTATCCCCACCTCCCCGGTATTATCAATTCTGTATTGCAATTAGATCTTTTTTACCCACCTACTTCTCCTTTCCATACTCTTCTTTTCCTTTCCCCCTGCTCTGTCCTTCATATTTCAGGATTCTTCACCATGGAGCTCTTCTTTCTCTGTTTATTGATCTTATTAGGATTTATTTGCTTTTTACTTTGTTACCTCTTTCTGGGATCTTGACTCAAAACAGAGGAGGCTGTTAAGCAACACAGATACACATGCACAAAACACCAACGTTTCTGTGTTACAGTACATTTGAACAATGGAAGTTAAACATGTCTAAAATGCTGTCCGGGTTCCAAGTCTTCAACATGCTAACATGAGATTTGAATCCCAAAATTGTACATCACAGAGCACTCTTTTTTTATTGAGGTAAAAATTTACAATTAACCATTTAAAATTATACAGTTTGATGGCATTTAGACATGTATAGTGTTGTGTAACCACTATCTCCCTCTAGGTCCATGACATTTTTATTACTTCAAAGGGAAGCTCTATACTCACAAGGTTGTCCCTTCCCCAAACCCCTGGCAAACATTCATGTGGAAACTATTAATCTGTTTTCTGTCTCTGGAGGTTTTGAACATTATATACCAATGGAGTTGTATAAGATATGACCTCATGTATGTGAACTTTGTCATGTAGCATAATGTTTCTTGAGGTTCGACCATGTTGCAGAATGTATCTGTTTCACTGTTTTTATGACTGAATGATATTCTATTGTCTGGATATACCAAAGTACCAAATGTGTTTATCCATTCATCAGTTGATGAACATTGGGCAATCAGTGGATACCTTTTAGCTTCCAGGGATAGTACCACTACAAACATTTGTGTACAAGTTTTCTTTGAATATTTATTTTAATTTCTTTTGGATATATTTCTAGGAGTGAAACTGCTGGATCAGATGATATGCTTATGTTTCATTTTCTGAGGATCCAAACTCTTTTTAGAAATTATATGATATCAGCATATCAAGCTGTAATATAGTTTGAAAAACTTTCTTTTATAGATTAACTTTAAGATGTTCACATTATGAGTTAATGTTTTAACACTTCAGATTATTTGATAATTCAGAAAACTCTAACCAAAAGATATATATTTGCAGAAATGAAATTGTAAGGACGAGAACTATAAAGATGAGACATTTTTTAAAATACAACTTTTATTGGTCTTGCTTATATCTTGCTAAGCCTAGGACTCATGTATCTATATTTTATACCTTTTCTGTAAGGAATAG
The DNA here is from genome assembly GCF_000247695.1 of Heterocephalus glaber. Next base: position 8,392,959 of record NW_004624788.1, on the reverse strand, counting down.
AAACAATTTTGATAGTCATTTGAAGACAAGGTGAATAACCTCTTTCTGATAAATACTTGTTAATACTCTACTGAATATGAAATGACTGTTCTGATGTGACTAATTCAGCCTGGAGATAAAATCACATATAAAAATCAGAGCAAATATTTCTGCAGTGTCCATTTCAATGAGCAGATGATCAGGCCATGGGTGGTCACTGTGCATTACCTGTGAATGAGGAAGCTGACTGCCCTACGCCCTTCTCTCAGAGGGGAGGGCCTGCGCCCATGGTTAGATTTCTATGGGATCAGAGTGGTCCTCTTGCTGGGTGGAATGCAATGTTCCCCAAGGTCTCCAGGCATTAGACAGCAATATTCCCAGATAACAGCTTCAACTGCACTCTGGAATTCCCAGGTCCAAGCAGCCTGTGTGTTCCATGTAAACCAAACTACTTTCTCAGTCACCCAGTCACTCAGTCTACACTACAGAAACCTGCAGGTGGAAAAGACCTGTGTGTTGAAATGTGCATCCTCCATTCAAGGGCAGCAGAGCCTGGGCTAGGGAGGACTCCTATGGGATGATGTAAGGATTAAGTGGACTCAAACAGATAATTCCCTGTAAGAATTTTTCCCGTAAAGACTATTCTTGTACCTGCTCCTTGAGTATGGAGGAATGTGCTAAACTGGAATATAACACATGGAGGCCAGGATGGGGCCCAAGTGCATCATATAGACAAAGGCACAGAAAGAGCACACATATATTATAAATATTCCATGTATTTGTAGTTTGTATGAAACAGGAAAATGAAGAAACCAAGAAGAACATTAGTAATTGACCATTAGGCTTCAAAGAATAGTATTGTGCTTTGATGTTCACCACAGAACAGCAGCCCTAGTGACATGGTCGTTTTGCCGCTTGGAAGGATTTCCATTTATAGCCTCCACCTTAGTGCCTCTGCCATTGTGAGGACCACATCTGTATATTTTTGTGGTGAATGCTTCTGCTGTTTCATATGGATATCAAGGTCAGAACTCCTGGAAACAGAACCAATTAATTCCCAGTCAATTAAAATTTTATCAGACAAGGTCCTCTCACTTCAGTAGTGACTTAATTTCTAGCCTAAACACTGTTATTAGAATTAAATGATCTCATGTATGGCACTTTTCATGAAAGCTGTAGGATTTGTTTTTTAGTAAAGTGATAGGTATTGCAGGTAGGTCAAGTTTCATGAGTTCTGATTTAGTATAGGGAGGGGGGGAGAGAGAGAGAGAGAGAGTGAATTGGCCAAACCAGGATTTATTTAAGAATAAAAGGAGAGACGTTTTTTTGGGTTTTTTTTTTTTAACAACAACAGGGATAAGCCAGTACTGCTCTAGGAAAATCAGAATGCATGTTATATTATCTGGTTTCTTAATTTAAACAAAAATTGATTCATAGGAGATTGAAATTAATACCTTAAATCTACCATAAGCCAGGGGCAGCCCAGGAGTTAGCCATGTGTTCTTTGTAAGCTACATTTTCCTGTCTCTAAATGAGGATGCCATGTTTTCCTCTAATGATCTATAGTTCTAACATTTTTCTGTCTTGTGGCAATTATTTGTTAATATCAGGCTTGCCGGTTAGTAGCATGAGGGAAAGCTCTTGCATTGAGCACAGATTCAGCATATTGTTGGCACTGAGGTGTTCCTTATTGAGAGAATGAAGGAACATGCCCAATCATATCAGGCAATGCCAGTATTTGTCTTAGAATTTTCTGGAGAAAGTTGTTCCACACTTCTTACTAATATTGACAACAGTAAGGTGTGTGATGTTGATATCATCCAGCTGGTGTGTAGAGCAAATGTTTTCTCCAGAGTCATCATGTTAGTTCTCAGGCTGCTGTAAATGTTGATATCAATAATTTTTGTACTTTAGCTTTAAGAAAAAAAACATATACGTACTGTCATACACATACTGCTTATTCTATGCAAGTTGAAACTTCAAAATAGAACACTGTTTACCAAAGAGATTGGATCCTGTAGATGTTCATTTATTAACTCACTCATCAGTTCACAAATGTTCAGTGCCTACCTCATGTCAGGAACATTTTTAGGCATTGAGAATAGCTAAGTGATACAAAAAGAGACATAGACACTACTAACTTAGATTTATTTTAGGTGAGGAAAGAAACTACTAGAATAGTAAAGTAATGAAATTGATATATGTAATTTTTGTGTTGATAGCATTTTCAGGAAAATTATAGCAGATTATATAGAGAAAATATCCACGGTAGTAAATGTATGGTAGTAAGGAAAGGCTTTTTTGAGGAAATGATGTTTAGCTCAAAGCTTGAGGGTGATAAGACTTGAGCTATGTAAACAGTTGCAGGAAGAACATTCCAGGAAGATAAATAGCATCACAAAGGCCCTGCAGTAGAAAGTGCTTGGATGTGCAGGCAGCCAAAGGCATTATGTTCAAAGCAGAGCAAGCAAAGCATAGAATGTTAGGAAGTAAGATCAGAGAAGGAAGCAGAAAGCAGGTCATGTACAACTTTGTAGATCATGATGTGGACTTTGGATTTTATTCTAAAAAGAGTCACATGATTTAACTTAAATCTTTAAAAATGCACACTGAATTTTGTTCAATGAGAATAGACCTGGGGCGGGGATGTAGCTCAGTTGCACAGCGCCTTCCTGGCAAGCATGACGTCCTAAGATTGATTCCTGATTCAAAAAAAAAGAAGAAAAAAACCCCCAGGAGTGTAGCTCAGTGGTGCTGTGTCTGCCTGGCAAGAGCAAGGTCCTGAGTTTGATTCCTGCAAGGGAAAGAGAGAGGGCGCAAGAGCGCGAGCACTAAGGAGACAAGAGAGAGGCAAGTTAGGCAACTGAGGTAATCCATGTGAGAAATGATAAAGATAATAAGAAGAAATTAGCGTGTATTCTGAATATAGAGCAGAGTATGCTAAGGGAGTTGATGTGGAATGTTTGAGAACTGGATGAATCAAGAATGAGTCCTTGGATTTTGACCTGAACAGCTAGAACAATAGTGACGCCATTTGCTGAGATGAGGCAGATGTGAGGTGGCACAGCTTGTGGACAGGAGTGAGTGTAGAAGCAAGAGTCTGCCCTGAGCATGTTGTATGTAAGGTACTTATTAGATGTGAAGTTAGCTATATTGATAATATCAATATAGATTTTAAAAAGTAGGTCCAATAGTGTAATTAGTGGAGAAATTATGTTAGAGGTCCTATTTAAAGGATGAAATATATAAAATTTGGAGAGAAAGAATTAATTCTGAGATTTAGGAACAGAAGAATCCAATAAAGAATTTTGAGAAGGTGCACTTTGCATTCTGAGAGTTAGGAAGGAAACTAGCAGAATATGATGTCCTGGTCACCAAGAGATAAAAAGCATGTGAAGAAAAAGGAGTATGTGTCAATTATGACAAAGACTGCTGTTAATTTTGCTGAATTCCATAACTTTCAACTTTAGTTTGGAATTGAAGTCATGTTAAGTAGAAACAGCTATTTCCAAGGCTGTGTTTAACTGTGCAAATAGTTCTAAGAGTGTTTTTCTCTCTTCTGAGATGAGAGAAGAATACAGTATATTTTTGTCCACCAACTTAAATAATATGAAAGGAGATACTTCCTTCAGTTATAACAAGTGAGCAAAGAGCATACTAGGAAGATATAGATTTCTTGATGGAGTTTACAAAAGCTAAACTAACATTTAAAGAGCTTTTTCCACCTGCAGGTCACTCTCTGAGAATGTGTAAACACTTTAAATGCGTATTACATTCCCTATTCTTTAATTTATAACTAAATTTCAAGTAACTTCATTTTTTCTTCTAATGTCCCACATAGAGTAATAGGAAAAACTCTCTTTTTCTAAGCAAGAAGAAATTTGATGTTCCTAATTTGGCTTCTTTCGGCTTACATGATTATGTGTTTATTTTGGAGCTTTGTAAATGGAATGCCAAGGGTCAGTGTCTGTCACTTGACCTGAAGGAAATGGCAGATTTTCATTTTCCTTTGTGTTTTCCACAGAAGGCAAAGATGATAATATATTTGCCTCATCATTTTCAGTGTCAGGCCATAGTTTAAGTGCAATAGCCAATGCTTCAGAACTCTTCACTGTAAAGGATCATTCAAGTTCTGGGTATGTTGATACTTGGACATAATTTCAGGCAACTAGTATAAGACCTTAGATTTCCACTGACATGCCTTCATGGAGAAACTTCCCAACAAAGTCAGACACTGAAGGTATCTTACACTCTGCCAAAGGCAGAAATCTTCAGGTAAAAGAAAATCAAGCTCTACAGGATATTCTGTTTATGCTTCCATTCTTATATTCCACTAAAACTAAAAATGTATATGTATATTTGAGCTCTTTACCTAAATTTTGCTCAGCTGTGTGATCTTATCCATGCCTCTCAATCACTCCAAGTTCCATTTCCTCTTTTTCTAATCCTGGGTTCATAATGCAAACTCTGCCTCTCGTCCAGAGTGCACCGAAGGTCAAAAGTCAACTTGAGCTAATGTATAGAAGTGTTTTGTAAATTAGATATTGCTAGAGAAATACATGATTTGAAAACATTATACCCCCAAACCTGGCTATCTCATTGTTTTTTATAAAATAATTACTAACATTGTACTTTGTTCTTCAGGTTTCTTCCAATTGCTACCCTTTAACTCTGTTCCTCACTGTTCCATAAGTCCCCTCTTCACCCTTCTCCCCAGAAAGATGCTTTGGAGGCAACTTAAGCTATTTCTCCAGCCTACATTAAAATAATGACAAAGTTAAGATAATTCTACCTCCTTAAGATTTTTGAGTGCCTTCTTCTTTGTTATTTAGCATCTCCATTGTTCTTTTAGGCCAATAACCTCAACAAAGCCCCAAAAGATTTCCTTCTAACTGTCCTCATGGCCATGGCTTTTTATTTTATAGTCAGTTCTTCATTCAGTTATCTTAGAGTGACCCTTAAAATAAACATAACCCAAAACTCCAGAAATAATCTTCTCACTCTCCCATGAAAAATTCACATATGGCTCCTCAATGGTAGCAGAAAAAAAAACAACCCTGATATATTTTCCAAGGCCTGCCAAGTTCAGACTATTCCTAGCCTCTTCATACATGGATAACTCTTTCCAGTTCTTACATTCAGATCTTCAGACAGGCTAAATTCCTTGAGCTTCTTTGGCCAGCCAGTGGTGTTCCATTTCTACCTTTTCACACACAACAACCCTTGGTAATTAGGATTGTCTTATTTTAAGTTCTCATACCATGACTTTTCAATTCTACCTTGATCTCCTTTCCTGGTCCCCCCAGTGAGGCAGAATTAACACTCTTTTCATGCTTTTATTGTGCCCTGCTCAGCCCCCTATCTCAGTCCCTGAAATATTATTTCATGAGGGTACCTTACTTTACATGAGTTCCTTCAATGTATAGACCTAGTCTTATTCATTGCTGTACTCTAACATCTTGAAACATTAAGTTCTGTACCTGAAATCTTGTAATTACTCCATGTGAAAGAAAAGAAGGGAAAAAGAAAAAGAGAGAAGGATTGTGTATATCAATATATTTAAAACATTGGTTATAAATTACTTATGATGTTAATATATAAATAAATAATGTCTACCCATCAACCTTTCAGAATTTTGTGTCGGAAACATTTCTTATACATGTTTTACCAACAATAGTCTATAGTATTTGAAATAGCCCTTGATAAAAAGTGGCAAGATCATTATTGCTTTGCTTTGTCTCTAAACTTGAGCCTGTACCAGTCTATTAAATGTCACAGCTGCTAATATATAGAACTTGAAGAGGAAGATGCCAAGATCCCATCTGGAGTTCACACAAGCCTGGTCAGCCCTACTTGCAAGGGTTTGATTATCTTTCAGTACATAAAAATTTACTCAAGAGCATGTGGGACCTGAAATCCATGCTCTGTATATTGTTGCAGGTGCTTCAAGCAAAGGAAAACACTTGTTTTTCACATTTAAGATGCATTTTAAACACAAGGTCTGTCTGATACTTCTACAAAAAAGCATGAACCAGACCTCAGAAAGTGGATATCCAGGATCTGTTTTCTGGGTGCACGGTACCAGCCTGCAAAGTGAGTGTGCCCTTGTCTTCTTAACTCTGTATTACTGATGTTGGATTAGTTATCAGAATCAGTCACTATGAGAGAGCAGACACCACAAAAAATTGGTGTATAGATCAGGCTTCTTCTTGTTTTTCTGGGGAGTCAGTTCAACAGTACATCATTTTCCTGATCTTTCCCCTTTGATTCTCTCTTCTTTTCAACTCCAATTCCAATTCCATGCTGAAATAGCTGTGTTTGAGATAAAATGAATTCAGAGAACTGATGCCTCCATAAGAAAATTTATTTGTGTATTTAATCCAGGAAGTTCCTCTGATGTATTTTTTAGATAGAAGTGTTGAAAAATCATGTTCTCTCGCTATTTATTTCATTTATGTGGCTGTTGTTTGCTAAAAAGGTGTTGAAACTTTCCTAGAACACAGAGTCTATTACAAATGTCCATGAAAAATTCCCCATCATGGACTATAGTTGTAAGGAAAGACACATTCCAGTAAAACACATTTTTATTATGGTCCTCTTCTCTTTTCCTCCTCCAAACTCAGACAGACCAATTATATGAGGAAAATTCTGAAACTGAGAAAAGTAATGAGTTGAAGTGTATTCAGCCGCCAGTTAGAGGAACTTTATTATCACTAATAGTGTTTTTTCTGAATTTGTGTCTTAGGATGGGATTAATCATGATGCTAATGCAGCTTCACAGTCCTTCACTTTCCTAAGCACCTTGTCTAATGACAACACATACTCACAGTAAGAGGTCTTCAAAAATTTTCCAATGTAAGTGTTTTTTGCATTACATACTTACCTTTAAAAAGTGTATTTCAGGCCAGGGAATTAGTTCAGTGGTGTGGCCGCCTGGCCCGCAAGTGCAAGGTCCTGAGTTCAGTCCCCAGTACCAAAAAAAAAAAGTGTGTTTCATGTTATATGAACTCAGGCCCCACAAAACCAGGGTTAATCCCTGGGAATGATTTTACATTGGTTTTTGCCTAATTTATGTAAATCACAATCTTGCTTCAAATTCTACCTTTCTCAACTAAACTGTCCTTTTTACCCCATACTAAGAAATTCACAAAGAAATCTGTGTTATGGAGGTATTGCTAAAGTTTCACGTAATAGTAAAAAAGTGCAAATGGACATTCAATTATCTTTTAATATAATTTGGATATAGTTGGTGTGTCTCTATGGAAAACACAAACTTATTAGCAAGAAATCTTGGAGCTCAGTTAACTTTTTCTTGACTAATGTGCTCCAAAATACCTTCAAAGAACTTACCACACCACTTTGTCATGAGGTATAAGGGCCAGCATGTGTCAAACATAGTTCTTTCTATTGTGGCTGGCACAAAATGAGCTCTCAAACCATATTTGTTGAATGAATATTTGAATAAATGAAAGAATACTTTTGTCAACTATGAATCAGAATACCCAAACATGTATTGTGTCTCATCACTAAGAAACTTATGAACATGGAGCAAACCCATAAATTCCTTGAACTAATTTCCCACATACAAATATACATATATATGATCCCAGGGAGGACCAAACCCAAACCTGAGGTTACCCTTAGGTTCTCATACAACTAGAGCTAGTCTTTGCTAGGAATGAGAATTCTCTTGAGAAAGACCACATCCTAAAAGAAAGACTGATCAACTGTAGAAAATTTGGTTCAAGAGCAGTGAGATGGTGTTGAGGAAGGCTAGGGGCTTTGCACATACCTAGGGTCTGTCACTGTGATGGTTTTCTGGACCAGGCCCCATGAGTATACAATATGAATGAACAAAGATTGCTTTTCATTTTCCCCCCACTAATTGCTTAATTGGGCTTTCAGATCTCATAATGTCAGCAGTATAGGTATTGGTAACTAGGCAAAGATAGAAAATATTACTGGTAAGGGCCAGGGAATTAGCTCAGTGGTGCTGCCACCTGCCTCGCAAGCACAAGGTCCCAAGTTTGATCCTTGGTACCAAAAAAAGAAAAGAAAATATTATTGGTGGTGTGGGGGGATGAAGGGTTGGTAGCATCTGAAGCCGCAATAGTGATGGCCTTTTGATGGATGGGCACTGAACATATGGCCACCTATGAATATTATGGAGAGCCAAGACATCATCACAGTGAGATGGAGTGAAACAGAAGGAAAACATTACAGCCAGTGTTACAAGAAGGCAACTCACAGTTTGTTTATTGCAATCACTTTTGATATGTGCACAATGCCGTAGAAGGAAAGTAAGGAGGAATGTATGCTTCAAAAAGTGGAGAAACATAGTTTTATTATTATACTGCGTAACTATTTTTACTCCCAAGAAATGGCCTGGAAAATGGTTTGGGAATTTATCTGGTATTCAAAACTAAGTTATATAGGGAGGAATGGAGGGGTTGAAGGGAGGGCTGGGCAAGGGTGAAAAATAAGAATCAAGAGAGACTATGTAAAGGTGCAAATTTCCAATGATGAATGTCATTATATTGTATACTTAAAATGTACCAAT
>NW_004624788.1:8342833-8373442 GCF_000247695.1 Heterocephalus glaber | reverse complement strand
CACTTCTCACTGGATTAAAAAAAGCAGGCCAACCATGGAGTTTTGAGTCTCTCTGCTAGATGCAGGTCTCCTCCCAGTCCCCCCTGTATATTTTGAAAATTACCTCTGCCTCTTTCTTTTATTCCTTGTTGTTCCTTCCAAAAGCTAGCTGAGGGTCTGATCAGCCTTTTGTAACTGGTTCCCTAGAACAGGAACTATGAGACCTGGAGGGGAAGACCCACTGGAGTGGGAAAGGAGTAGAAACTGATGTCGGGGAACTCCTCAGGATGAATCCAGAAGTCAGCTGTTTAAAAAGGTAAAAGCAACTGTGCCATGGAAAGGCATTTTTTAACTGGGATAATGGGGCAGAATTTGTCAGTGAAGGAACAGAGATATGTACAAGTATTACATATTTGAGTGAAACAGGCTGGGCTCAGGTTAGTACTCATTCCCATTCAAAAATGCTGTAAGAGTGCCGAGGATTTGGCTCAGTGGTTTCGCCGCCTGCTGCGCAAGCGCAAGGACCCGAGTTCGATCACTGGTACAAAAAAAAAAAAAAAAAAAAGTTTCAAGATATATTAAGTATAATCCCTAGTTCCTGTGTGTGGGAACCTTGGATACAGAAGAATTGGGATAGAAAAGGAGAAAATTTAAGGAAAGCCCATGAAAGGGGTGAACAAATTTGCCCCAGAAACTTTTTCAGTGTGGAGTCTGATCAAATCGGTATTAGAACCTTTATGTACGGCTACAGCTGCCACTACTGCCACTGCTCCCCCTGATGAAAGAAAGGGAAAAGATTGTATAGAGATCTTTTTGGGACCCCTGCACCTCCCAGAGTTCTGGAGGCTAGTAGAGGCCATCCTTGCTTGTCTAAAAATTGAGAGCTCATTCATTGAGCTACTATGGCTGGGGATCCAATTGAGTTTTGTTGCTTTGCTGTCGTAGTGCGACCAGACCCTGATGATCTCAACAGATGATACATGAACATCAGGAAATAGAGTATAAGACATTGAAGGAATGAAAACATAATATAATGAAAAACGGGGTGCAAGGGCCTTTAACACTGGGGTTCTTGGACTCTATTTTGGAGGCTCCTGTATGGTCTCACAGGACATTAAACATGTTCTCCATTCCTGCTTATCACCAAGCCATTATCTTCATTTTAATGTACAATTTCAAGAATTTGAAGCAGAACAGGCAGGCTGAGATAGAGTTGCTGGCAAGCCAGGCATTACACTAGATATGCTCTTAGGCCAGGCTCTTATGCAGATGTGGCACAGCAAATGAGTTATCCTAATGAGGCATATGACTAGATAAGTTTGTTGATGAAATAGGCATGGGCCACTATCCCTGGGAAGGGCACTCTAGGTCAGTCCTTTCTACACATTGTCAAGGGCTCCCAAGAACCTTATACTCAGTTTCTTGCTAGATTACAGAAGGCAGTCCATAAACAAATTTCCTGTGCAGAGGGAGCTGAAATACTAGTACTGCAATTGGCCCTTGAAAATGCAAATAAGGACTGTAAACAGGTCCTTGAGGCTGCTAGAGCTACACAAGATCTTGGAAATTATATTAGAGCTTTCCAAGATATAGGAACAGAGTCTTATAAGCACTCCATGCTAGCTCAGGCCAGGTTAAGTCTCACAAAGGGGACAAACCCCAATAATATCCAATGTTTTATTTGTGGAAAAATAGGGCACATTCGTAAGCAGTGTACCACTTTGGCTAAATTAGGAGCCATGGTTCCAGCTCCCACAGAGGGAGATGCTGGTCCAACCCGTTCTTTGTCCTCAGTGTGAAAAGGGAAATCATTGGCTGAAAAATTGCCGTTCTAAGTATCATAAGAATGACACCTCCCCGTATAGGAAGTAGGAATCTGTCATAGGCCTGGGCCCTTCAGACAACAGTGGCCTTTCCAGTACAGACAATAACTAGCAATTCATCCAGGGTTTCAGGCAAAACATTGCTTCACTTACTCTCAGAACTCCAAGGAGCACAGGATTAGATCTCCCTGCAGCCCAGAGGTGCTTATTGAGAGAGATAAGCCTGAAAAGATACCCACAAGAATCTGGGGTCCCCTCCCTGAGGGTACTGTTGGATTAACTATGGGTAAAAGTAGTCTAAATTTGCAAGGTATAACTGATGCCTTGTGTGAATGATTCTGATTACAAAGGAGAAATCCAAATTGTGGCTCATTCTTTGGATATTAGGGTTTTTGAGCCAGGTGATTATGTTGCTCTCAATATTCAATTTTATTACAGTGTGCTGTTTATTGGCAGATTGCTTTCACTTGTTTTATAGGACAAATTGACAATCATTTTCCTAGTGATTTTATCTTTCAATTTTTTCTGAAACATTCTTGTATACTACCTCAGATTACATGTCTAAACCCCATTTCTCATGTACAGACTTATTTTACAGATGAATCCTCAAAAGGAAGGGCAACTATCAGGAGTAAAGATTTTTCAATATGTTATTTTAATCCCTAGACTCTTCTTCCAAAGATCAGAAATAACTGCTACTTTATATATTATAGTTTATTAAGCTGACCCCTGTAAATATCATTAGTGATTCAGCCTATGCAGTGTTTGTTACCCAGCAGCTAGAAAGTGCTACTTTGAAACTACTTTAGGCCCTCCCTTGTTTAACCTGTTCCTTGGATTGGAGTGGGTGATCCAAAGTTGCTCTGCTCCCTTTTATATCGGACATATTAGATTGGATTCTAATTTAATCTATGGGAATCAACAGGCTGATTCCTTGGTGGCTTATGTTGCTTCCTTGATTTGGCAAGGCGTTCCCACGTACATCATCATCAAAAAGTAGAGCCTTAAGAAAAGAATTGCAATTGTCCCATTCACAAGCTAGAAAGTTCATCTTGTCCTGTCCCACTTGTCAGTGCATCCCTTGTCCCATTCCTGCTGAGGGATGGAACCCCCAAGGCTTTAAACAAAATGAAATATGGCAAGTGGATGTTATTCATATCTGGTTTTTGGACAATTACAATATGTCCATGTATCTATAGATACTTACTCCCATGTGATCAATGCTACCTGCCATAGTGGCGAGAAAGTAGGACATGTTCAAAACATTTTTTGTCTGCTTTTGCTGCTATGGCTATCCCACATAAACTAAAAGTGATAATGGTCCTTCATATTTTAGTAAAGCTTTATCCTCCTTTTTTCACCTTTGTTGTATTAAACATCTTACGATCATTCTCTACAATCCCCAAGGTCAGGCAATAGCGGAGCACTCAGATTTCTCCTTAAAAACACAATTGCACAAAAAATTCCCACACAATTGCAAAAACAAACAAGGAGGAGTACAACTACCTCCTCAAACACAATTAGACCTTTCCACCTTGATTACAGTTTTTGAATCAGCCTGCAGAAAGTAAAAGTACTCCATCAGAGCTCCATTGGCAGCAAGATGACACTATGGATAAGCCTAAGGCACAAGTTTTATGGAAAGATATCTAGACAGGAAAGTGGGATGGCCCAGTGCAACTAATAACATGGGGAAGAGGATATGCTTGTGTATTAACAGGTAATGCAACACCATCATGGGTGCCATCCTGGAATATGTGACCATGGAGAGAGGACAACTCCAAACCTGTGGTGGAGCCTGCCAGCACCATATCCACCAGTGCAAGCCTTCTCTCAGATGACCCTGGAAGAAACACCTCAGCCATTGAGAACCACACAAGCAGTGAAACTCATGATGTGGGGTCAAGTGAAGAAGATGACCCAGGAAGCTGAGAAGTTGGTAGGCACAGCCTCATGCAAACCCCAGAAAATATGTTTATTGCCATGATGCTTATACTGTATAAATAAGGTAAAGAATATTGTGTATGTATGCCAAACTTCCCTTTGTTATGACCTCTTACATGGGCAAATTGTACTCCAGAAATTTATCATGGTCAGTTAGATTGGGTGCCAGTGCCTTATATGGCCCTTGGATTTATAGATATTAATATTACCTTAAATTATACATCACACTTTTTATCTACCCTTATGTATTGAGCCTAATTCCTTACAATTTAAGTACTGCCTGTCTGCTTGGCCACAAATCTGGCTGCCTCACCAGGAAAAACGATTGATGATCCTAGAATTGGGATTTATTTTTTATTTATTTATTTTTGGTACCGGGGATTGAATTCCGGTCCTTGCACTTGCGCAGCAGGCGGTGAAACCACTGAGCTAAATCCCCAGCCTGAATTGGGATTTATTAATATCTCAGGGGAATGGGTTAATATCCCCAATGTTTCCCCATGTACACAATATACATCTTGGGCTGCCACAGATGAGCATGCTCCCCACCTTGTACCTTCTGTAAAGGAGACAAGGGGTGAAAAATGCACCTAAATCAATTTGGATTTATAGATTGGGGCTCACAAGTAAAATTAATAGGGAGAGACAATAATCATTCAGCTTGGCATACAGTCAAATGGCGTTGGTATATTGACTACTATAGAAAAAATACCTCTGTTTTATATTCTGGTGCTGAAGGACAACTTAAATGGGATTAGTCCAGTCTTAGCCCTCCATTACCACAGGCCATTATTAATGGCAGATCTGGACTCCTTCAGGAAACATTTCGGAAATTGGCCCTTCCTTATTATAGTGGTCAGCTGTGGAAAGGGTATATGGCTAAACTTACTACAAATACCTTAAATGTTCTAATCTGGAAAAATAAGACCACATGGTTTTCCACATGTCCTTACAACCCTTATGTCTTTGTATATGGGACCATTGAATGGAATCACACCTCATTAATGTGCAAGGAGTGCACATTGAGCCATTGTGTATCAACTGAGCACTAGTTAATAACACCTTGCTAGTTGCCAGGAGTCTAGGGGCTGGTAAATTTCACTGAGCCATGGGCTGATACTCCTGCTATTTACCTATTGCAGTTATTGACTGATCATCTTGTGCACTGAACAAAAAAGGATGTTAGGGTTGGTTATTGCTGAAATTGATTATTTGCTATTATTAACTTCTGGCATTGCTGTATTTTCTGTATCTCTCATTCACTCTGTACAGATTGCTCATTTTATAGATTATTGGACCAGACCTGTGGACAAGGCTTGGAATATACAGCACTGTATTGATGCAAAATTACTGTCACAAGTTGGTGTTTTAGAGGCCACTGTTTTGTGGATGGGACATCAAATAGAAGGCCTAAAGGGGCAAGGGGAAGGGGAAGTGGGAGGGGTAGGGGAAAAGACAGAAGGGAATGGAATTAATATGAGAAAAAGAAAAAAATGGAAACAAAGCCTTTGTAGATAGGGAGGGATGGAGGTGTTGAAGGGAGGGCAGGGGAATGGGGAGAAAAATAAGAATAAAAATGGATTATGTAAAGGTGCAAATTTCCAGTGATGAATGTTATTATATTATATACCTTAAATGTACCAATATAATTAATAAAAAATTATTTAAAAAATAGAAAGCCTAAGATTACAACAGGGTCTTTGGTGTCATTTTAATATTACTTGGTATTGTATGACTCCTCTCATGTATAACCAATCTACCCATGCTTGAGAGCGCATAAAATGGTATATACAGGGTGCTATACATAGTAACAGAACTACTGATTTGGAGGCATTGCAAAAAGAAATATTATCTATGTCTCAGCAGACTCAAAATTTTGATAAGCAAATTCAGGATTGGGATAAATTTAATGATACTTTTGATCAATTTAATCATGGAACTGTCTTAAAGCCCATTTTAGATTTTACATTGGTTGATTATATTAATGTGGTTTTGCCTCATATTTTTACTTACAATCTGTCACAAGGGAAGCCAAACCAGACAATGTCTAGACACCATTCAACCTCAAGTCACACTGTTTCAATGGCTGCAATTACAAAAACACAAAGGAGGAACTCTTGGGGACTAGGCTACTTCTGGAGGTCAATATGTCTTGTTTGGGAACAGGGAAGTATGTGGAAGGTCATATGTCCCCTAGCTATGAGTGGAATGCTGATAACCTGGCACTCCTGAGGCAAGACAGCATCTGCTGAGGACAGTTGTCTATACGCAGGCATTTGGGTACAGAGAAAATCTGGTTCCTCATTAACTTAATCCTTATCTACCCATTCTCTATAGTTGCTGGTGAATGAAATGCACACTGCTACTGCCTCCTTCCCCTTCTTCTGGCTGGATAATAAAAGCAGGCCAACCATGGAATTGTATTGGATTTTCTCTGCTAGAGGCAGGTCCCCTCCCAGTCTCCTTGTATATCTCAAAAATTGTCTCTGTCCCTTTCTTTTATTCCTTGTCATTCCCCTCAAAAGGTAGCTGAGGGTCTGATCAACCCTTGGTATTATTTCCTGTTCTGTCAGGCTATGTTCCTAAAGTCTTTGCCTACACTTATATCTTCAAGAGTTCTATTTATTCTATCTTTCAGTAGATTTAGGGTTTTTGTTTTAATGTTCTGCGGAGATTCCTCAAAAAAACCCCAAACAAACTAGAGGTTCCATTTGACCTAGGTATTCCCCTTCTTAGTATCTTCCCCAAGAATTAAAAGCATCATACCACAGTGATACATGCACACTCATGTTTATAGCGGCATAATTTGTAATAGCTAAATCTTGGAATCTGCTCAAATGCCCATCAACAGATGAATGGATAAAGATGCAGTATTTTTATACAATGGAGTACCACTCTGGTATAAAGAAGGATAAACTTGAGGCATTTATAGGTGAATGGATGCACCTTGAGACCATAGTCTTAAGTGAAATAAATCTGACCCATATATTTAAGTATCTCATTGTTTTTCTGGTGTGAGAAACCAAAAGTGCAAATAAGGACCAAAATGTATAATAGATATTGGGAGACGGGAAGAAAAATGTTCAAATGAGAAGGGGAGCAATGGAGGAGAGAGGGAGAAAAGAAGGAAGGGAAAATGAAAAAAAGAGAATAGAAGAAAAAATGGAAACCAAGGTTTTGTAAATGAGAGGAAGAGTGGTTGAAGGGAAGGGACTGGATTGGGGGAAAAGTCAAGATGTATTATGTACAAGTACAAATGCCCTATGATGAATGTGATCACTATGTACATCTAACATGTACCAATAAAGTCTTAATAGTCGTCATTTAAAAATATGTGCTCAGAGGGCCAGGGATATAGCTCAGTGGCCCCAAGCCTGCCAGGCAAGTGCAAGGTCCTGAGTTCGATTCCTGGTATCAGGGGAAAAATTGTATACTCAGTACAATAAGACTTAGTGGCATTTGCTTTTATTCCAACAGTTGGTGTATGAATATTTGGAAGTAATTGAGCTGAAGTCAGTGAGGGTGTTAGAAGGCTTCCCTGTGCCCAGTTTGCAGAACATGAAGTGATCCTATTCTACTTCCTTAGCTAAGCATCACATAGGGAAGCTTTCTCGATGGGGAGAATGGTGCTATTCTAACCTCTGAAGATGCTGACCTACTTTGTGTGATTGGAGGGAAAATGTTGCAAACCTCTTCACCAATTTGTTCTTCTGGCCTGTCATGAGTAAGAGATATCATTTGGAGTTATTTCTTTCAATTAGAGTTCTTTAGGAAAGTCATTATGTTTCTGTCCCTCAGTTTCTTCAGCCATAAAGTTTGAGAACTAGTTTTGTGTATAATTTAGATATCACCATAACATTATAATATAATAAATCATCCCTAACATTCAGAAGTTAAAACAACAATCATTTGTTCTTATAAGATTGTGTGTTGGTTGGGGTGGCTTAGCTTCAGGCCATTGTGACTAGGCTGGCTTTGCTGTAAATTGAGGGGCTACAGGTCGATTCTGTCAGACCTGCCATTGCTAGTGCAAGTCACATGCCTGACCCCTTAGTAAAAGAACAAGGAAACATACTCTATACATGAAAAGGCCATGCTAAGGATGTAATATAAGGAGGAGTAAAGAATTTGGGTCACTCTTTCAATTGCCCACAGACTAGTTCAATGGGTCTTGTAGGTATGATGGAGACTGCTCAAATACAGTATATTGCAATATCCCTAAGATATATGTACAACCCTTCTGTAGGTCCCCTAGGGAACTTTTGAAACATTATTTTTCAAAATTAGTGAATATAGGCACAATGTTGGGAGCTTGTAAAAATTCACGCCTCTTTAAGACATTCTGATGTAGGAGAAATAAGATGGGTGGTCTAGGGAATTCTGTTTTAAATAAAACTCCAGATGATTCTAATGTAGGAATTTTTTGGAGTTAAGATACTCTATAATCCCAGAATTCTAAGCAGCACCTTTATTTTGACAGTATGCATGAGTAGCTTGTACCAGCACTGTTTTACTGACTCAGGTTACATATGTCAACTGAAATAAATTACTGTTGCTATCCTACTTGACACATTTGGCAGGGATGGCACATTCACCAGCCAACTTAAATAGAGAAGGTAAAAGTAAGAAAGGAACAAGGGCATCCTATCAAAGTGTGAGTGCTAATATCTCAACTTTTCCTTATAAGAACAATACTAAACAATAAAAGGAAGTTGTAATTCTTGGTATCAGTACCAGACAATTAGAGTTTATATGTAGATATTCCAGGCCATAGAGTCCTCAGGGAAACTTCAGTAATTTGAGGTATTACTCAAGGTCAAACCAGAGAAGTAGAACCAGTAGCATATCTATCTATCTATCTATCTATCTATCTATCTATCTATCTATCTATCTATCTATCTATCTATCTGTCTGTCTATGCAAGGAATCAGCTCCTGTGATGGTGAATCCTCACATGGCAAGTCTGCAATCTCTGAGGAAGGCCACTAGGAAAGGCAGGCTGGGAATATTTTTGCAGAATGAAAGCAACAGTTTGCAGGAGAATTTCTTCTTACCAGGGGAACCTTACTTCTGCTATTAGGGACTATCAATTGACTGAATCTACCCCAAGCAAATTAGAGAAGGTAGTTTCCTGTATTTAAACAAGAGATATGGATGCTAATCATATCTATAAATGCCTTCACATCAACAGTTACATTGGTATTTGGTTCAATAACTCGATATGATAGCCTTTATAAACTAATACATAGAACTGACTATCATATTTGAGGATTTCTCCTTAATCTGAGCTGCATTTGTTTGTTAGTTGTAATGTTATTTAGCACTTTTTAATTAAACTAATTTTCCTAGTTTCTCCTAAGCAAGAATAACTATGAAATTGCTGATTTGATGTGCAAATTCTTATGTGCATTATGAAATTTTTAATTTTTTTTTTCTTTCTGGTACTGGATATCCAACTTGGGTCCTGCGCTTACGCAGAAGGCAGCGAAACCACTGAGCTAAATCCCTGGCCCCTTAAATTTTTTCAAAATTAATTATAAATAGTAGAATTGTTTATCTGTATAGGATCTTAAATAGTTAACTTAACGTCTTCAAAATACTAGACGAGGTCATCAAATCAGCTGCCAGAGAGCTGTGTTGAAGAATTTGCTACAAGGACTGTAAAGAAAGAAGTAATGTTGATGCATACAGAGAAAATCTTGAGCTGGGAGCTGAACTTAGGCTTGGAAAACCACCCCAAAAATCTTTTCTGTTAGAGCCAGCCTTAGGAAAACCTGGGAACTGGATGTGAGACATCTGTGCTGACAGTGGAAAATGGAGGAATGCTCACAGTTTTTTTTGACAGTTTCACATATTTTGAGGAATGACTAGCTACTTGTATTATAACTTTCAGAAAAGATATGTTGCAAAGAAAATAATTGAGTTCATCAACCCAAAGAGATAGAAGATGAAAAAGAAATGATCTTTGCCCTTATCTTTCTTATAGTCTAGTGGTAAAGAAGAATATCAAAAGATACTTGTAGGCCAGGGTGGGATGTGCTGGGAGAGGCTTGGGGAAGTGAGAAGTAAAGGGCAAGTTGCTTAGGAGAGGTTGCCTGGGGGAAGAGAGGGTGGGTGTGTGAGTCAGGACTAGAAAATAGTGAATTAGCCCAGTGGTGAGGACCAGTGTGGGTATGGGGTTTGGGGAGAAGGAGCATTCCATACTATGTGAAAGCATGAAAACACTTCAGTCATAGGCTTGCAAGTGTTTGTCTGTATGTGCCTGTGTGTAGGCGATAGGACTAGGAGAGGATACAGTAGAGTTAAGGATGAAAATAATAAGCTTCCACACAGAGCCATTACATTGCACAACTCCAGGAGTCACCATACATAAAGACTTCAATTTAATGCTTTTTGCATGGCCACAGCTCATTGAGGCCAAGGCAGGAAGGGTGAGATGGTGTGACATGAGGTTGGAGAGCTAGGAAGAGCCCAGGTCACCGTGAATTCTTAATTCCACACTAAGGAATTTGACTTTTGTGCCACAGAGAAGTTCTGAATTTCCCAGTGAACAGATCAGACAACACTGAATCACCAAGCCAGTAATTTTATTTGAAATGGTTTGTAAACTCTTTAGGTATCAAAGCAATTATTTCAGGGGAAAAGACCCAAACACTGGATTTTCTTACACTTACTTAATGTTTTAATATTGCTTTTGCTTTTGAATTACATAAAGGAGGATATGGGTAGGTAGGAGCCAACATAAACTTGTCAGTAGTTTAAGCAACTAAGAGTTTTCAAGTCTACTATTGAATACGCACAGCCTTTGAAGGGAGTTAACATGAGCAAGTACAGGGGAAAAACCTGGTGACCAGAGCTAAGTGCTTTATTTTGGTGTCAGATAAAATAAAATAGTGCTTTTTTTCTTACATTGATTTTTTTTTTTTTTTTTTTTACCAGGGATTGAACTCGGGACCTTGCGCTTGCAAGGCAGGTGCCGGAACCACTGAGCTAAATCCCTGGCCCTTTTTTACATTGACTGACTTCTATGTAGTACATATGATAGCATCTTGATATTAACAAAGTTAAAATTATTCAAAATAGTATACTTAATAAACCAAAGTTCCTGGCAGGAAGCAGGTGGTACTTTCAAATGGAATAATTTGGGACAATTCCCTAAAACGACTATTTACTGACTTGGGAGTAGAGCTCACTTTGCCTCAAGAGAAACCAGCAGGGAGCATGTGGGTACTCAATATTAGGAAGCCCTCAGTACCACTTTACAGAAAGAAAAGGGTATGGAAACAGGAAGTAGAATCCTGAGAGCCCAGCTACAGTTTTGTAAGAGAAGGCCACCAGACCAGAACTATGATCGTTTGGTAGGGGCACATACCTAACTTGTGCTAATCCAGCTTTGATGCATCTAGGACAATATGTACCTTATTCTCATTCGCTTTCTGCCTTCTGATTTCTTACAATGGCTCCTGTTGGCCTGAACTCAAGCAGCAACCAGGAGGCTTAGGTTATCCAGGGATGGGTCCAGAGAAGGAAACTTCCACTAGAGAAAGCAGGATGAAGATGGCTGGCAAGAAGATCTGAACAGGCAAACAGAATGTATCTAACACAGGTACATATTATAAGTAAATATTGTTTAAATAATTATTTACTGTCTACATTAACAGTAAACTATAGTCCATGGACCACTTCAAGCTTGTTTTATAATGTTAATTGGAACACAGCCATGTGCATTTATTTACATATCATCTATGGACGTTTTTATCCTACAGAGACAGAGTTGAGTTGTTTTAATAGACACTATATGATCCTCAAACCTGGTCCTTTCCTTAAAGTATTTGCCAACCCTTGTTCTACCTAACAAAAGTTTAATAGAAATAGAAATATACTCCAGAAATGGCCTCAATTTTTTTTACCTCTGCCATAACAAAATATGCATTACTTTCTATCTTAGTTTTTCCATGAACTCACACACACAAACACACACACACACACAAATCAGAGACGTGTCTATAATAGGAAAATCTCTACAAACTTGAAAAGAATAAAAGTAATCAACAGACAACAGGATGTTATAGTTCTGGTGACTTTCTAGATTTATCTGGTTCCTTTAATTTTTTTTATGTCTAGAATAATGATTTGAAGTGACCAGACTCAGGAATATAATTATCTCAGAATACCTCACCCATTTCAAATACATCTTTTGACTTTGTTCACATCATAACATTCCTTTGTGATTTTCATTTGGTGCTATTCATGAATGTAATGAATTTTTGCCACAGTTGGAAAAGAAAATCTAAAAGTCAACAATTGACTAATCCTTGTTCTTTGAGTAATGTTTGAAACAGTAGTAAGGACAGATGGAGACAGAGCAAGAAAGAGGGATAGAGGAAGAGATGGGGAAGAGAAGAAAAAGAATTAGTTATATAAAGGTAGGTTTAAAGAAATATTGAAGATTTGCAACTCCTGAATCATGAATGTCCATTATGGGTTTTGTTTCTAAGTGATTTTTGCCACTTTTTAATAATTAAATTTATATTAGAGCTCTCAGGCACTGCTCCTGTAAATCCTGGATCATCCTACATTTCCACCATGTTTGTAATAAGACTCATTGTCAGTGCCGGGATTTAGCTCAGTGGTGCCGCCACCCGCCTCGCAAGCATGAGGTCCCAAGTTCGATCCCCAGTACCAAAAAAAAAAGACTCATTGTGATCTAGTACAGTGAAGAAAAGACTCATCCTGAGGTTGGGAAGCCTGTCATGTAGCCATTCTTTTACAATTACTGATGGAAGGAGTGAAGAAAGATGTGGGAGGAAGGAAAGACAAGGAACGATACATGTAACTGTGATAAAGCACAGCATCCTACAGATGTGCAGAGAATGGCACTCTTTGAAACTGTGTAAAAAACTACATATCACAAAACACTACAAAGTCAAAGCATAAATATAAAACTCACACTGTATATGCATATTTGTGTCTGTTTGCAACTTATCATTGGGTTTCTATGAATGACTAGAAAAAGAATAACCCCATAAGGAAAAATAAATAATACAGGGAAAGTAAATGCAAGTGGCAATTAAATAATAAAGTGCTGATTTTTATTTGTAATAAGAGCAATATGAATTAAACTATAAATAACAGCAATGCATAGTAGCACTTGCCTGTAATCTCAGCTACTCATGGGGCTGAGACAGGAGGATTACAAATTCAAGTTCTGTATTGGCAAGACCCTATCCCAGAACAGAACAGAACAGGACAAAAAATAGCAAAGGGCTGAAGATGTAGCCCAGTGCTCCCTGCGTTCAATCCTTAGCACCCTCCAAAACAGGTAAGAGTGTTCATCTTTTCCACTAATACAATTATAGTTTAATTATAAACACCATTGGGAAGGGTATGAGATCAGGTATTGCTGAGTATGAATTTAAATGGTTTTCTTTTATGCAGAAATCAGGAATTTTTCATTTATATTAAAAAGGACGTAAAGTTTGACGTCATAATATTTGAACTTCTAGAAATTTTAGTATGCTTTTATATGTGAGAATGACTTATATACAATAGTGAGCAATATGTATTTTGGTATGTTGTCATAAAAAATCATTTTATTACATTTAGAATATTGTGCATTAGTGAGCACACAGATCAATGATTCATTCTAGAATTCCAAAAGAAAAAAACAGAAAGATGAAGAATTTCAATGTGCTACTTTTCCTTTGAAGGTTACTAACCCTTGCCTTAGTATGATTTACAAAGAATGCAGAGTGTAAAATCAGGAAACCATTAAAAAGAACACAGTAGTTTTACATTTTTTGCAATGAAACTATTCTGAAGATGCTACCCTTGATTTTAGCCAAAAGGCAGAGAAGCGATAAGGCAATTTCTTTTCTTGTTTTTTTTTTTTTTTTTTTTATCAGCAATCGAGCTATAGCCATATTCTTTCAAGGCAAGTGGTGGAATCACTGAGCTAAATCCCTGGCACTATTCTGAAGGTGTATGCGACAAAATCCAGCAGGAAGCCACTGAGCATGGAATCTTGGGTGCTGCAGGACTCAGCAGTCACTCTCCCAAAGCCAATGAGTTGGAAAGAGAAGGCTGATAGTAGATGTAGGAAGTTAAGTCAAGAAGAAAAAGTCATTGCCTTATTACAGAACATGCCTTTTGTAATGCTATGGCTGTCAAGATCAAATGCAGTGAAGTGTTTTAAAAACACAATGATAATATGACTGAATGGCTTATTTATTAACCTGTTATGTCTATTTGTAGTTCAGGGTCTTCAGTGGATCTCTATGAGATTTATTTTCCTCTATCTGTTAAATGACCTTGCATACCTTATACTACTTGGGAGAGTTAGAAAGGGCTAGGAAGTTAAAAGTAGGAACCACCCACAGCAGGGAACCGAACTGCCAACCATCTTCCCCTGTTTTCATATTCCTTCAAAAAATCTGAGCTCTAATCACTCCGATCTCAACTCAAGGTGAAATAAAATTCATAAAAAGAAGAATAACAGTGTGGTATCTCATTGTTTCTTTGGAATATACTACCATGGAAAAAAATCATCTACTTTGCTTATTAACCCCAGATCAAATCTTTTGTAGGAACATTCTGAAATACTATATTTACCATGAAGCATGTTATGATCTAAGCTATGAACTGGAAGTCAACTTAATCTCCTCAGCATTTTATTCTGTATTTCTTCTCTGCCACATTTCCCCATAGCATTGTTATTTAGAACTTGTAGCTTCATTGGAGAGAGGAAGTAGGCCTGATTCATTCCTCTTTCGGAGTTATCTTCTAAAGTTCTTTCAAGGTGCCAGGCATCTAGTTGATGCTTTTGCTGAACTGAGACCACCTCAAAATTCAGATTAGAAATGGGGCTCTCTAATGAGGTAATCCCATTAAATTGGGGTCACTAGGTTGGATCTCAATCTGACTTGTATGCTTCTAAGAAGGCACACAGACACAGGTGGGTCTCCAGAGGTATTCACACACAGAGATCGACTCTATGGATAGCAAGAAGGTGATCATTTGCAAAGAAAGCAAGAAAAAGGCCTCTGGAGAAACAAGCCTGGAGGCATCTGAATTTCAGGATTTCAGCCTCCAGAACTGTGAGGAAATAAATTTCTGATTTTTAAGCTATCTAGTCTATGACATTTTTATTATGGTAGCCCTCACAGTCCAAGACAATAGGTATTCAAAGAAATATGACTTGCAATATTCTATAAACATAACTCAGCTGCCAAGTCCTACTGCATATCTAAACTTTGTGAAATTCACTCTGTTTCACTCGTAGAAAAAGTTATCTCTGAAACAACCATTTGGCATTAAGAGACTACGCTTGCCTTTGAAGAGAAAGTTAATAGAATCACTTCCAACTGATACTTGTGAAGATGAAAGAGTTAAGAATTTGAAAGTTTTTGTGCCAGAATCGGGTAGTCCCATATTCAAATATCAGTTCCACTTCTTATAATTTGATTGGGGTTGACTAAGCTATCTTATCTTCTACACTTTAGCACTCTCATCTGAAACACAGATTAAAAAAATAATTTCCTATTGTATGTGGATATTGTGAGGATTAAGTTAGATTAGCCCATGAAAATGCAGAAAATAATTTAGGATCATAGCAAACACTCAAACAAACATGTGGTCTCTCTCTCTCTCTCGTTTTTAACAGTTGAAGACAGGTACAGGGACACTTACTTGTAATTGTAGCTATTTGGGAGGCTGAATCAGGAGGTTCTCAAGTTCAAAGTTGAAGTTCAAAACCAGCCTGAACAATTTAACATGGCCCAATCTCAAAAAGATAGTTTCATATAAAAGCTAGTTATAAATCAGTGTGATTACAGCAGCCTTTAAAAACTTAGCATGCACTTTAGATGATCCTATAATTAACCAATACTGTCTCATATTCTAATTTCCATTTTCAGAATCAAGAGGAGATATACTATATTTCATAGTCACAGTATCAGAGCCCCAGAGGTTAGGACAGAGAGTGACCTTAAAGCAGAGTTTTTGGGTGCTGATGTTAGCACATATGTACTCAATGCTTATGAGGACAGAAAATCTTATGTGATAAGTGGCTCAAGTGTCAGTTTCCAATGACACACAAAGAAAGTCACAAATGAAGTAGGACCTGCCCACAAGAAAAATGAGGAGGACTCTGGGTCATTTATAGAGAAACATGGGCTAAACATCTGTCAGTTTTATGATGAATCATAGCTGAGAGACAGAGCTGAATGTCTCGGCATTCTGGGGGTTAGATAGTGACCCAAGACCTGAGTCCATCGCTTAGAATCCAGAACAGGCAGAACTGATTCTCTTTCTTGAGGAGCTGATATTATCCATTTCTATTCCATGCTGGTTTAGTCTTTTTCTGGAAAGAGCTAAGTGTTTGGGAAATTAGACCACAAGGAACTCAGCTAGTGGCTTATCTCAGAATTGACATTAATAGGTTTCGTTTTAGCTTTGGAGCTATGAAGGGTAATAAAGAATATAATTAATATTCATTACCCGACCTCTACAGAGAGAAAAACATATCAGTTTCTCAGTCTCTGGCATTTTAAAGTAGAAATAATGATTATTCAGACACTGAGTCCAACCATGCTTACTGTAAAGTGCTGTTTTCTCTCTCCAAAAATATCAGCATTTACTCTCCTCTAGTTTTTCTTTCTGTAGAAGGAAAAGACTTCCGAATGATGACTTTCACTTTCTGATGCCCTACTCTGTGCCATATGCTATTTACTTTTCATAAAATGTATCTTGCCTTGTAGGTAATCACTGTCTCAGAAAAAATGGATTCCTTTTCCAAGTTATCACACTGCCGAGTTGTGAAGCTGGGCTTTAAACCCATTTGTCTGGTGACAAACAACTTTCCTTGTTTTCCACATTACCAGTTCGCATACAAGGTGACACAAGCTCATCTCATTATTCTGTTGATTCAGGAGAAGCTGGTGCCCTGGTCTGAGTAGATGTTCCACGTCGGGAGGGAAACACCAGTCCTTTCACAAAGAGTTCCACACACTCCTGACCCTCCAGAGTCTGAAATGGTGAACTACAGGTAGTGACTCCAGGTCACCCAAGAGTAGGCCTGGAATCCTGTTAAATTTTTCAATCTCTAAAAAGGTAAGAAAGACAAGGCATTGCTTTATGAGTGCAGGGCCTCCAGCTGTGACACTTGAATTCTTTTTTCTTTTTTTACTTAACCATAGAGAGGGATATTTCACCACAGCAGCCACACAGCACTGGGACCCTCAGAGTCTAAGAAAAAGACAGAACCCATGTCTTCTGAGACAACCAGATAGGTAATGTCTCTACTCAGTCTCAAAATGTTTGCTTAGCATTAGGCTTTCTTCTAAGCCCCGAAGACTCCAAGACAGCCTTGAGCTCTGCCATCATGGAGTAAGTGGTCAGCAAGAAAAAGAGACAAAGAAGGAAACAGACATGTGTAATTTTAAGGGTTTTGAGCTGCAATCAGGGCCCAAGAGGTGGCAGGAAAGCCTGTCCAGAACTTAACACTGAATCTAATACCTGAGTGTAAAGTGGAGGAGGAGGAAAAGTAGGTGGAGGAGGAGGAGGAGGGGAGAGAGAGAGAGAGAGAGAGAGAGAGAGAGAGAGAGAGGCTTTTGAATCAGAAAGAGAGAAGCCTGTGCAAAATTTCAAAGCAAGAGAGCAAGCAGCTGGGGATTTCTCAGAGACAAAGGAAGTAGATAATGATTAGAAAGTGCAGAAGCAGAGGTCAAGCTGGGTCAGTGCACAGATCATTTTGAAAGCCAAGTTAGAGAACTTGAGTTTTACCCTGTGAACAATGAGTGGTCATTAATAAGTTTTCAGCATGGGTAATGCATTTCAATACATGAATTTTAGAAAGATCTTCCATAAAAGGAAGATTAGAGGTAGAAAATTTAGTTAGGAGATTCAGAGGAGGATAGACAGAGAGAGAGAGAGAGAGAGAGGCAGCAGACAGACAGAGAGTGATGAGTGACAAACCCTGGGCTGAACTGGAGATGGCATGAAGGTGAAAAATGTTTTTAGAAGCCCAAATAAACAGACCTTGATGTTTTGGTATTGGAGTAGGGGGAAAAGGATGAGAGCTACCAAAAAGTTAAAGGTAACTCTGAGGTTTTCAATTTGATGATGGGTCCATTTAATGGAATAGGAAAGAAAAAAGAAAATATGATTCAAGGAAAAAAAAATGAATCCACTTTTAGAACACTATGATTTTGAGGGGTCCAAAGACAGTCCCAGAAGTCATTTACATATATGTATGGTTCCAGACACTAAGATCATTCTGGGCTGGACACTTGAACATGGGAGACTCTAAGGTAGACCCCATAGCCGATTCATGGGTTTAGGTGCATGATAACATCCAAGGACAATATATAGACTAAAAAAGTAAAAGGGCCTAGCACAGAAACCTGAGCTACTAAAAGTCCTCCATAAAAATAGCTGGACTAGGACTCTAAGGCTTACACTGGTTTTGGATACAATAGATGAAGCAATGGTAATGGCATCAGCAATAGTTACTGAATGCTTCCTATTTTCTTGTGCCATCTGTTATACATGTTTTCTCATTTTGAACTCTACCAAGTCTATGAGGTATGAACTGCTATTATTCTTAATTAGAGATGACAAATCCTGACTCAAGGAGGTCAAATAACTTGTTGGAATGCACATGATTAGGAAGGAGCAGAGCAGGGAGTCTCATGAAGACATGTCATTTTTACCCATGTTTCCAGTGGAGGTATGAAATACCACCCAAGATCCTCTAGGTTCACTGTCCTTTAGCATAGATTTAAGTGCAATTAAATTTTAAAAAAATTATTAATGAGCTCTTCACACTACTGATAGTAGCTCCTAATCAGAATATTTTCCTACGAGATCCTATTTTCTCATGAGTATAAAGGACACAAAGATTTAGTGTCACAGAATCTTAGAAAAGTAGTGCTGGAAGGGCCTTAGGAAATCTAATCAAAACCTCTTGGTCTACAATAGAGG
Source organism: Heterocephalus glaber (assembly GCF_000247695.1). The sequence continues at coordinate 8,354,714 of NW_004624788.1, read as the reverse complement.
AAGCTCAGGGCCCCAAATCACTCCAGAGCATAAGATAATTGACAGAATCTCTTGGTGTTCCTTTCACATTTATCCCATTTTTTCTGTTTCTCAAAGCAGAGTTGTTACTCTTGAGCCCTAATGTAGTCCCCTGGGGGAATTGAGAAGCCATAAGTGCAACCACAGGGTAGCCATGGCCCAGCTAGCTCCAGGCCTGGGTAGTCTTCCTCCACCGCACTGCACTAACCCTGACTAGTGTGCACACATGCAAAATGGAGGGTTTCTTGAGACATGATCCCCAGGGTCATTTGATTTCATTTCTATTCCTCTTGTGAGCTGTTTGCACTTCTGTATAAGACAGATATATTTGGAATCAGCTGCAGCTGCTAGTTACAGGAACCCTCCCTGACACTCCTTGGAGGGAGAGCCATCTGAAGCTGACCTCAGGGACATCACTGTACCGTCTCCCATAAACTTTCAAGAAACATTGCCAATGGCAGAATTCATTTGTGCATCCTGGAAAGTCTGTCTTTGTACCCTCCCCTCACCCGCTCTGACCTTGGTAAGGAGTAGGTTTCATAGGCAGCATGGGAGCACAGGACATGAGGCCTTTCAGGCACTAGATCTTTCTGAATTTGGGTTCCAGATAATTTCATAAAGGTGGGAAAAAAGGAAGGAAAAGGAAGGAAAAGGAAGGAGGAAATAAAGATTTACTGCATCTACTACTGGGCAGTGCTAGGGCACCTACTTTGTATAAATAAACCTTTGAATCCTCATAAGATACATATAAAGTGGACTATTAATCTCAATTTTTAGAGAAAAGACAGATGTTCAGAGAAAAAAAATGATTTTCCTATTTCAGAAGTGGGTAAAACCCCTGTCCTTTCATTATTTTCTTCACCTAAGTGGCTTCCTGCATTTGAGCTGCTTCCTTACATATATTATGAGGCCTCAGAGTTTGCAAAGCATCACTATTTTTATTCATGTTTATTCATGTTTCCTGGTTATTTCATTCATAGGGAACGTTATCTCCAATTTAGACAAGGAAATAAGGCTCACAGAAGCAAAGATTTCATTAAAGAACATACTTCTTATAACAGAGGCAGCCAGACTCAGAAGCCATGTCTTCCAGCAGCTTTGGAGAACTGGTGCACAGGAAAGACCCAGTATGAGAGTGGTGGCTCTTCTGGTTGTTCTCTGATGCTTATCTGCCTGAAGAGGTCTTATGCCTCCATGTCCCAACCATGATGATGGTCAACATTTACCAAGGACTTAATATGTACTAGTTGTTGCCATGTATTTTTAACTTGCAACTTAGTAAACTTAGTTAAGTCCTTGGTTACTCTTCAGAACCACCTGGGGATACAGATACCTTCATTATCCCCATGTGCCAGGTGGAAACTGGAGATGTATAGAACTTCTCCAAGGGCACACAGCTGATTGGGCCCGAGGGGGGCTTTGAGCCCAGAGTCAATGTGCCTGACCCTTCATATCCGCATTGTACAGCCTCTTGGATGGGGTGCATGCTGCTCTGTGGTGTCTGCTTACTCCCTATTCCTGTTCTGCTTTCTTTGCCCTTCTCAGATGTCCTCACTGTTGAGGAAGCATATTTCATTGTTCTTTTCTTTCCAGTAACTTTTTCTCTCCAGGTGACCATGAGCTCCTGAGTACAAGAAGCACATCTTTTTTTCTTAGTACTGGCAATTGAACCCAGGGCCTTGTACATGTTAAGTAAGCTCCCTAACACCGATCTGCATCCCTGGCCCAGAACCCACATCTTATTTATATTTTGAATTACTTGGCATGGCACCTAACATAAGAAATTGTGGTGTCACTCAGAACTGGAGGGCAGAAGATGTGGCTTCAGCAGTCAAAACTGCAATGACAGCTTTCCAGAATGTGCTTTCTCATGTACTGAACAACTCTGTTTTAGCAAACTCTCTCACTGTCTTTTTTAGAAATTTAGTAATCCTCCAGAGGCATTAAGAGTGGGTCTCGATAGTTAGAAGTCACTTGTGGGTACAGACTGTGGAAATTATAGTGCCTCAAATGTACAGGATATGTCTGAGACTTAGCCTAGTGTGATTAAGAATTTTTCTGTCCCCAAATGCCTAAAGGGCTCCCATTCTAAACAATGCTTGTTGCTCTATAGTTTTGAATCTCAAGGATGTTTGACCCAAAGTCAAAGTATCTGGGAAATGTGACATTCTTCAATGTTTATGGATAGATGCCAAAAAGTCCCAAGATAGTAGGAGAAAAAAAGATGGGTGAAGAAAGATTTGGACATACCATATACCACAGTATTTGGCTGAGTAAAGTTCTGTTTTACTATCTTCTCTAAATGAGTGGAAATGAAGTTATACTGGGAAGGTGTGATATCAGAAGGATTTGCAATGCTAGCCTGGAGAAAGTGATTCTTCTGGATTATGTACAATGCTGTCAGAAAGAAATATGTCTGAGATAAGATTGATACACCATACTGCCTGGGCCCCCTATATCTCACTAGTATCTTTAGGATCTTAAAATCTTCCAAATTGTAGTTAGACTTTATTAGTTTATATTTGTCTCAAGAAACTCAAGGATTCCCAAAGTGCTTCAAGTACTGAAAAGATAGTTGTGATGTTAAAGGGAATAGGTGGTGGAATAGAAGCAGGAAGCATGGATGTGCCTACTGGGCTTTGTTCCCTACATGCTCACAGCCAAGCCTCCTTGGTTCTGCAAACAATGTGGACTTCACTGGGCAGGAGATATTTTTATTCAACTGAATATACTCATGTGCTTAGATTCATCCCATCTTCCTTCATTCATCCCCTCCTTTGAACTTTTTTTGATGTTACTGGGAATTGAACCCAGGGTGTTGTGTATGCTAGGCAAGTGATCTTCCACTGAGTGACACCCCCTCCCTCATCGCTTTCTTTGTTAATCTAATACATTTCTGAGTGTCATGGAGAAAGGATGCCAAGATGTGCCCCACAAGAGTTGTGATTCCCACTGGTAGCCTCAGCATAGCTACAAGGAAAACTCCTCCACCCTTCTTTTTCATTCCCAGCCCTAAAAATATTTCCTGTTATTCACAAACCTATAGGGGCTAAAGAAAAGGGCAGAGAGGATTGGAAGTTTCTTTAGAGTCGCTTTCATACATTACATACTGTGAAGAAAGTAGAAATACTTCCAATATAAGAAGAGAGAGAAGCAGGATATAGCTCAGTAGTAGAGCACTTGCCTAGCATGTGTGAGACCCTGCTTTCTATCCCCCAACCCACAAAAACAAAAGATCTAAGTTATGATTGATACAGAACTCCAGACTAAACAAATCCCCCTCATCATTCCTAAAAATTTTAGTCCATTCTTTAATTTATTTAGTTAAATACCAACAGTAGTTCAAATACACGAACATCACATCAAGTTTATTCTGGAATTGCTGAGTCCTCCACAGAGAGTTGGGAGAAAGAAAAAGGATTAAAGGCTTTTTAATCAATTTTTATCATTGTATCCTCGTTTGACACAAGCTTTCATGACCGTGGAAAGTGGCAATTTTCTTGCACAGGAACTGGCCCAGGAATAAACCTGAAGAGTAGTGTCCTATGGTCTCTGAGTCATAGAGCTGTCTTTCCCAGAGTTGAGAGCAACTGAGGCTCCAGGACATCTAGGTGTGTGGAGAGGGTCGTCAATGGGCCTTGCTGTGCTAGAAAGTAGCCACATCACTTCTTGCCATGTTTCTGCTTCCAGCCCATATAGCCTGAGCGTGTTTCTTGGCTTCTTTATTCAGGTGAGGTACCAGCATCCAAGTGAACCTAAAGCATAGTTTGCAAAGCTGCCCTTGAGACAGGGGTGGTTGCTGAGCCCATGGGAAATGAAGAAAACTGATAGTCTGAACTTTGAGTTTCATGCTGAGGCCAGAAATCAGGACACTTGCTTCAAAGGACAAGAGCTACTTTGTAAAGAACAGCCAATTCACCCACAGCAGAGAACACTCGTTAAGCAAAGCCAAGCCTCAAAACTCCTTTTTCCATAAACAAGCCTCAGCCTCGGGTACATAGCTCTCTGTAGACTCTGGATGACTTCATTGCTAGGCATGCCAAAGGCCCCCATGCATGAGCGGGTCAGCCCTGTTTACAGGGAAATTGATTTTCTTCTTTGATTTAGTATTAGCAAAAATGCCACCTTTCAAAGATTTTTGAGAAACTGCCTATCTGGAAATTTCCTATGGACCCTGAGGTTTGAAGAGACTGTTCCTTCCCACTTTCACCCTGCCAATGTTACATACTCTCTCCTCATAAAGAGTTCAGACCTAGAACTCCTTCTCATGTAGTATTTTTCTCTTTTAAAATAAAGACTAATACAGCCTATCCTATCCCTCATATCTTTCCATGTATAAATGGCTTGATGTTTCCATGACTTGTTATTTTAAAAAAGTAAAAGACTTGGAGTCACTGTGATCCTTTTAATGTAAGATAGTTCCAATGACAAACAGCAATAAAACAAGTTATTTCCCTGCCAAACATGATTCAAACTTGACAGGCATTTCTTCTCTCTCCTTGCAGTTTGAGAGAAGGTCGAGTGGTCAGGAGAAAAGCCAGGTCTGAGAAAAAAGAGTGCTTCATTAAATTCTAGGAGCGGATCTGAAGCAAAACAGGCAAGGAAAAACAAATCACTTCTTTAAAACTTTATGTTGCTCAGCTTTTTTTGAGGTGGCTGCAGACAGATGGCAGAGGTTGGTTCCATCTTCCCGCTGGTTGTCAGCCACCAAGACAATTGTGACCTGCGATCCAGATGTCTGTGAGGTTTTCTACAGTGAAAGGCAGTGCAGTTTTTCAAGTTTCCAAGATATCATGATTGCGATTACTCTGTCCTGAAGATTCCATATGTACCCTGACTTCCTACATTATAATTCTTTTCTGTTTTGATATTCTATAACACAGGCACAGTAAAACACACTACTTTATGTGTCCATCTTTGAGATCTTTCCATATGTACACAGGCATACCCGCACATAAAATTTCCAGCACTCATCACATTTTAATGGGGATCTTCCTATTTCTTTCCTGAGTTCATTATCTTCATTTCACTTTTTCTGTTGTTGAATCAGTGTGAAATCCCAGGTCTGACTTCTTTTGTTCAACATAACCCCTGTAAGGTTTATCCATTTTGTTGTATACAGCATTGGTTGGTTCCATTTCCCCTCTGCATAGTAATTTCAGTTTATAAATGCACATAGAAGATTGGCCTATTCTCTTTTTAATGGGAATTTGGGAGCACCCTGACTTTTGCTAGTGGAAAATTTGTTCTCTATAGACATAAGACAGCAGTTATCATCAAAGAGTGGACCAAAAATTACAGGGGCTTTCAAGCTCGATATCAAAGTTCAAATACTCATAGGTTCTTCCATCTACTAGCTTTCTGTCCTCAGGCAAATTGTTTAATCTGAGCTGGTCTTACATGTCTGTTATGAGGAATAGATGACATATCATATCTATTCTAATCCTTTTCACAATGTAGGAACACAATGAAAGGTTACGGTGATTATTATTTTTTATCACTAGGGGCAAATTAGTTGCCAAATATGATATAGGCAGATGAAATGACTATGAAATCAATGCCTCATATCATTAATAACTGGCAAGAATTTCCCAAAGATGCTTTTTGTTTATCTCAGGATATCTCATTTTGATGCTTTTTTTTTCATTTTTACTCCTTTTGTATTGGTTATACAGATTAATTTGTTTTGTTTTGAGAGATTGGTACATGCACATAACTTACTTTGATCTTCTTTATCCCCAAGCAACCCCTTGCTTTGCCTTTTGCTCTAGTTTCACAGTTTGTTTTTGTTTCAGTGTGTGTAATATATTTTGCTTATATGCATCCTCACTGTTTTCTGACCTTAAATCCTTCTGCTTCTCTCTTATGCCCTTCCTCTTGTCTAATAATAGTTTCCTTTCTACTTTCTTGTCATCTTTTTAAAATCCTGCATATCAGGGAGAACATACAATGTCTGTCTTTCTGAGTTTGGCTTATTTTCCTTTCCAGGATAGTGTCCAGATCCATTCCTTTTCCTGCAAATGACAGAATTTTGTTCTTATTTATGACTGAGTAGAACTCTATTGTGTACATTTACCACATTGTCTTTATCCATGGGCAACTAAGCTGGCCCTATATCTTGGCTAGTTTAAATTGTGCTGCAATAAACATGGTATTAGAGCTATTTCTAGAGTATGCTGACATTGATTGCTTTAGATATATACTAAGGAGTGGCACAGCTGAATTAAATGGTAGCTAACTAATATTTCAACAAGCAGAGTAGGAGGGTTACTTTTTCTGTGCATCCTCTCCAGCATTTATTGTTTTTTAAAAATTCTTGATGATACTCATTCTGACTAGGATGAGATGGAATCTCAGTGTAGTTGATTTACATTTCCCTAATGGATCAAGATGTGGATCTTTTTTTTTTTTTTTTTCAGTGTTTTTGAGACTAGATGACAAGTCTTGCTAATAGTTCAGGCTAGCCTTGAAGTCACTCTGTAGCCCAGGCTGGCCTTGAACTCACAGCAATCCACCTGCCTCAGCCTCCTGAGTGAGGGATTACAGGCATGTACCACCATGCCCGGCTGACAATTTTGTTTCATATACTTATTGACCTTTCTGAAGGGTCTGTTCCATTTATTTGTCCTTTTACTGATTGGACTATTTGAGTTGTTTTGGTGTAAGGTTTTTTTAGTTCTTCATATAGTCTACATATTCATTTTCTGTATTAGAGGAGTAACTGGAAAATATTTTCTCCCATCCTATTGGCTGTCTCTTCATCTATTAGTTGTTTCTCTTGCTATGCCAAAACTTTTTAATTTGATGTGGCCCCATTAGTTAGTTCCTGCTCTTATTTCTGGGGCCATTAGGGTCCTATCGAGAAGTCTTTGCCTCTGCCTATTACTTCAAGTGTTCCCCTTTAGCAGTTTCAAGTCTTATACCTGGGTCTTTGATCCATTTTAAATTGATTTTTATACAGGGTGAGAGATAGAAATCTAGTTTCAATCTTCTGTAAGTGGATTTCCAGTTTTCCCAACTCCATTTGTAGTCTGTCTTTTCTCTGATATTTATTTCTGGCTCTATTATCCAGAAGCAGATGGCTCTAGTGGTGTGGGCTTATTTCTGTATCCTGTACTCTGTTTTATTAAACTGTTTTTGTACCAGCACCATGCTGCTTTTGCTCCTATGGCTTTGAAGTTTAATTTGAAATTTGGTTTTGGATGCCTTCAGCTTTGCTCTTTTTGCTTGGGATTCCTATGGCTATCCTGTATCTTTTGGTTTTTTTGTTTTTGTTTTTGTTTTTGTTACCAGGGATTGAACTCAGGTCCTTGTGCTTGCAAGGCAAGTGACGGAACCACTGAGCTAAATCCTGGGCCCTATCCTGTATCTTTTGTGTTTCCATGTGAATTTTAGGATTTTTCTAGTTTCGTGAAGAATGTCACTGATGGGAATTTTATTAAATTGCTTTTGGAGGTTTGGCTTTCTTTTTGGGGGGTACCAGGGATCAAACTCGAGTCCTTGTGCTTGCGCAGCAGGCGGCAAAACCACTGAGCTAAATGCCCAGCCCTAGTTTGGCTATTTTTGACAATATTAATTCTGCCACTCTATGAACATGGGAAGCCTTTCCATATCCTGGTGTCTTGTTCAGTTTATTTCTTCAGTGCTCTGAAATTTTCATTGTTTTATCTCCATAGCTACGGTGATCCATAGGCATTTAATTTTATTGTAGGTAAAATCGTCTCCTTATTTTATCAGCTAGTCCATTATTGGTGTATGGTAAAGCTATTGCTTTTTAAATATTGATCTTACTTATATACTGCTACTGTGCTGAATTCATTTATTAGCTCTAAAAGTCTTTTGTTGGAATTCTGAAGATTTCCTAATATAGGATTATATCATCAGCAAATAAAGATAATTTGACATCTTCCTTTCCTAGTGGTATCTCCTTTATCTATTCTTTTGCCTAATTGCTCTTGCTAACATTTTAAGAGCTATATTGAATTAATGTCATGAGAGTGGACATTCTTGCCTTGTTCTTGATTTAAGAGGAAATGCTTTCAAGTTTCCCCAGTCAGAATGATGCTGGGTGTGGGTTAGTCATATATGGCCTTTATGATATATGAGGAATTACTCTTCAATACTTACTTTCTTTAGGGCATTTATCATGAAAGGATGTTGAATTTTGCTAAAAGCTTTTTGTGCATCAAATGAGAGGATTATGAGATTTTTATCCTTAATCCTATTCATGTGGCATAATACACTTAATTTAAGTACATTAAACCACATTTGCATCCCTGGAATGAAACCAACTAGATCATGATGTATGATCTTTTTAATATGTTGCTAAATTTGATTTGTGAATATTTTATTAAGGATTTTTGCACCTCTGTTCATCAAGAATATTAGTCTATAGTTTTCTTTTTTTTTTCCTTTCTTGTATCTGTGTCTGGTTTTTATATCAGGATGATGTTGGCCTTGTAGAATGAGTTCAGAAGTGTTCCTTCCCTTTCTATTTCATGGACCAGTTTGAAGTGCATCAATGGCAGTTCTTTTTTAAAGGTTTGTTAATATTCACCCATGAAGTTGTCTGGTCCTGGGCTTTTATTTGTCGAAAGACTTTTTATTATTGCTTCAATCTCATTGCTTGTTATTGATCTGTTGAGGTTTTTATATCCTTTGGGTTCAGTTTTGATAGGGCATATGTATTTAGAATTTATTTATTCCTTCTGAATTCTCCAATTAGAACATAAATTTTCAAAGAAGTTTCTAATAATCTTCTGCATTTCAGGGGTATATGTTGTAATATCCTCCTTTTCATCTGTGGTTGTATTGATGTGGCTCTTCTCTCTTTCTTTGGTTTAGTTTGGATGAGTTTATAAATCATGTTTATTGTTTCAAAGAACCACCTTGTTTCATTGATCCTGTATATTGTTCTATTAGTCTCTGTCTTATAATTTTAGCTCTGATCTTTATTATTTCTTTCCTTCTGTTGGATTTAGTTTTAGTTTGCTATTATTTTTCTAAATAATGAAGATATATGACTAGGTTATTTATTTAAGATATCTCTGTATTTTTATGTAAGTAGTCATAGCTATACATTTTCCTCATAGAACTGCCTTTGCTGTATCCTAAAGATTCTGGTATGTTACATTTCCATTTCTATTTGATTTCAGAAATTTTTAACTTCCTCTCTGATTTTTTCAATGACCAGAGATCATTGAGAAGTGAATTGCTTAATGTCTATGTGTTCATATAATTTCTGTGTCTTTTCTTTCTGTTGATTTCTAGTTTTCAATTATAACCTGATACAATATAAGAAATTATTTCAAATTTTTGGTGTTTGTTAAAGCTAGCTTTATGGACTAAAATATGATCTTTTGGAGAACATTCTATGAGGTGCAAAACAAATTTTATCTTGGCAGGGTGTATTTAAATAAGTTCTACTATAGAGAATAATATGAAAATAAGGATCTGAGAATTGGTTCTCTGAATAAGGGTTATAAAGAAGTGTCACTTTCAGACACATTAATTATTATTAAATTTTATTCCAACAAATGATTTTAAAACAACTACAAAATTCCAAGCCCAGTTATAGCAATGAAACAGTTAATTTTTATGATTATTGGCAAGTCTCCCAGACAGAGGGAAAACCAGGTTCTGAAAAGAGGCTCCAGGCAGAAATGGGTTTGGCATATTTGAGTTATAGCAGGAAACTCAAAAGTACCTAAAGTGTAGGGAAATGGGGAGAAGGGGTTGAGGAGAAGGGGAAATGATATTGGTGTTGAAGTTAGAGCAGGGGTATAGCCTGTTAGTGTCCCAGAGTCTGGGTTTATCAGGCTACATCTTTACACATCCATTAAGGATGCACATCATGGCTAACAGAATAGGAGCACAAGCTCTGCAGAAGTCCCAGCTCCATCACTTACACTGGATGAGTGAACTGAGCAAGTTAGCTAACATTTCTGAACATCAGTCTCCTTGCCTATAAAATGAGGACAGTGATGGCCATTTTCTGGTCCTCATCATTCTTCCTTAACATCTAGCATTGATGCTTCCACTTTACATTACCCAAATGAGAGGAGCAGGAACTGTCCTGAAGCGGGATATGTAGGGTGTAGTCATGCAAACAGGAGCATTTACATTACCAATGGCATGACCATTGCCATGGCACAGTGATTACAGCTCAACCAGCAACTCTGACCTATGCAATTAGACATATTGCTTTATTTCAATGCTTATTAAGCTGATAGGTAATTCTCAATAGGGCTGATCACAGGTCAAGATGTAAAGATGAGATGTGTTTCTGATTGTTGTGAAAGAATATTCTTATGGCCAATGAATAAAGTGGTCCATTGATCTGAAGTAGCATTTTCATGTAGCTTGTGCAGCAGGCAGGGGAGATGACACTTTTCATAATACCATGAATATTTCTAGTCTGTGTAACAGATGGTTGATTGTGCTTGAATAAATTGGCTTTCATGAATGAATGAATGAATGAATGAATGCAATTTTCACACAGAGAATGAACCAAACTACAGAATGAAAAGAGCACTCCACTGCAGTCTTCTCAAATCAGGATTTACTTTTGTTGATTACTTAGAATGGGGGAATTTCTTCTCAGCTGTCAGTCACATTTGCCATTAGTTAACTCCTGAAAGAGAAAGATTGAAATTTTGGTAGGAAGTGAAAGCTATGAAAATTGAACTGACTTAGTTTAGTGTCCATCAGGCATTACTGACCTTCAATCTTAGGTTTGACTGTCACTAACTGTAGTGGAAGGCAAGAAACCACAGTCATTTCTATTTTTTTCCCCACAGTTTTCCATGAGAATGTCTACTCAAAGGCACTAAAAATTGAGATTATAAGTTATATCTCTTAACCTACATCTTATTAATGGGAGATTTCATTTTGTGCTAAACTTTATTTTATATATATATATATATTTGTAATAATATTCCTATTAGTAAATTATACATATATATATTTACTACAGTATTTCTTATTAGTAAATTCAATGATAAATTATTTGGATTTATTATGTCTTCAGCATGGGTTGTGCTTGGGGGTTTAAAGAGGAGTAAGAGAATGTTTGTCCTAGAAGAAGGAATACAAAGAAAACCTCACTAAGATTTCATTCATACATTTCTTGCACCACTCTCATAAGATCTCTGGTGAAGATGCATGAAACAGACTACTGTACGAAAAGTTAATTACATGTAAGTTAAAGCAATCTGATTCATTAGGTGAAGAATTTACTCTTGATTCTAAAATCCAAAAATAAGTTATTCAGTAAATAACAACATAAAACATTAACATCCCTCAACAATATCCTTAGAATAAATATAATCACATTTCAAGGGCTGCTTTTCAGTAAACACTGATGAAGCATGGCTCTCTAAAAGCCTTTTTTTTAATCTGTGAGAGGGAGACAAATTGTGAACTCTACATTAATCTGTTCTTTGGTGGTCTGTTTTGATGCCAAGGAGGGTGGCTCCCAAATTATTCCTTAGAGATGTAAGATATTTGAGACCTCAAACCCACCCCCATGCATCAGTCAGGGCTTGTGAATGACAGGTAGAAAGGAAGGGCCTTTTCTGCTCTCCAAGTTTTTTTCTTTTTTGTGTTGTCAGTGTATTTGTCCTTATGGATCTATACCTCAAGATTTATAGTTCATTTGTGCAGCTTTTAGAGGCAACAAATAACATTTACCTGTCCAATTTTCCCTTTGGTTTTTTGAGACAGGGTCTTGCTATGTAGTTCAGGCTTCCCTCAAACTCATTATGTAGCCCAGGCTAGCCTTGAACTCATAGTGATCCTCTTGCCTCAGCCTCCCTAGTGTTGGGATTACAGGCATGTGCCACCATGTCTGATAATCATCATC
>NW_004624788.1:8312425-8342696 GCF_000247695.1 Heterocephalus glaber | reverse complement strand
CCTCCTCCTCCTCCTCCTCCTCTTCCTCCTCCTCCTCTTTCTTCTTCTTCTTCTTCATCTTCTTTTTCTTCTTCATCTTTTTTTGCTACCAGGGATCAAACTCAGGACCTTGCACCTGCAAGGCATGTGGAGTACCACTGAGCTAAATCTCCAATCCAACAATCTTCTATTTTTAACAGGAAAGCAGTGTCATGATTTCCTCAACAAATTATTCAAAGTCAATTCTAATCAGAAGACATAAATGGTTAAATGTTTTAGAGCAGGAGTTGGCAAAGGAAAATCTGTAGAGCAGATCCCGCTCATTGTCTGTATTTGTACAACCATGAACTAAAAATGGTTTTTACGTATTTAAGTGGATTGACAATAGCAAAAGAAGAATAATATATTACATTATGTAAAATTGTATGAAATTTAAGCTTGTGGCTATGAATAGAATTTTATCATAATATAACTATGTCCATGTGTTTATGAATTTGCTATTACTTCCATGGCCTATAAAGCCTAAAATATTTACTATTTGGTGATTTATTAGAAAAATTTCTTGACCTCTTCTCTGTTGTATAAAACCTGTTATTTAATAAGTGAAGTACCTAGCCACAAAATAAATAAATTTATATAATATAATACTTTGGTAAAACCTCAAGGATGAAGAAATTGCAAAATGTACTTCTAGATATCTCAGTTAACTAGTTGAGTAGATTTTCGAGTTACAACAGTCAGCTTTCCATCACTGTAATAAAATACCTAAGGCAATTCATTTACAAAGCAAAAAGGTTTAATTTGGTTTCATACTTGTGTAGGGTCTAGTCTATGCTCAAGCAGCCCAAAGCACTGGTGCTCCTGCTCAGGCAGCACATCATGGTGGAAGTGTGTAGGGGAGCAAAGGTGCTCACTTCATCATCCAAGAAGCAAAGAGAAGACAGGAAGGGACAGCTACCTTCAAGGGTGTGCCATCAATAACCTAAAGACCTCCAGCTGGGGCTCATCGCCTGAAGATCCACAGCACCTCCCACACTTCTACTCTAGGGACTACACCTTTAACACACGGACCTTAGCAGGAAACTCATCCAGAACACAGCACTAGCTTTACATCATAGGCAAAACAGAAACTTGACCTTTTGGAAATCTGATCTACACTCCTTTACTCCACTGGCAGTTAGATAACAGGTTACGATTCTTATAGTTTATTGAAGCTACTAGCCATATTTGTCAAAAAATCCCATTATCTTATATCAGTATGCCAATCTTTCTCTTTTCTGTGGGAATGGTATTTGCTAACTAAATAGATCTCAGACTGAGAAGGAAGAAGCAGAGGTGGGATGATGAGGGAGCGAGGAGTGTTTATCACCTGAATATGTTCTCCCAAATTCGGATGTTGAATCTCCAGTTATTAATGTGATATTAGGAGGTGATGTTTTCAGGAGGTGATTAGGCTCAGATGAGGTCATAAAAGTGGAGTGTCTTGTGGAATTAGTAACCTATGAGAAGAGAAAAAGACCAATACTGGAGAAAAGTCCAGAACAAGAATAAAATCTTTTGACATCTTGGTCTTGGACTTTTCAGCCTCCAAAATGGTGTGAAATAAATGTCTATTGTTTCAGTCTTCCATTTAAAAGTATTTTGTTATAGCATCCTCAGCTGACTACCACTGAGAAAGAATGGGAAAAAGAAGCTAGAGTGAGACAGAAATGCTCCTATTTAACTCATTGGTTATTATTTAAAATCTCTCAAGAGACTTTACATCCAACCTGACTTAACACTGACATTTAGGACTTAACATTCCTGGGTAGTGTTAAGATACAGGGTTGATATGACCATAACTTCCTAAGTCCATGCTGACTATGATTTATTCTTTTACTCTTATGTGTTACATAAAGGTCTAGAAATTATGAGAACCATTGCATGTCTTTCTAATAGATATCACCCTGGCGAGATAAAGAATATGGTGTCCTTGGTGAAGAAAGGAAGAAACGAACTATTATTTATAGACAGCCTATGCTAAGCCTACCTTTTTCATCCATTACCTCTGCAATGCCATTAACAACAGTATATGGTAGGAGCCATTATCATGCTCATTGTGTACCAAAATAATCAGAATCTTGGATACCTTAGAAACTAGCAGTCATGGAATTGAACTCCCAGTACTAGTCTGTTGATAAAATCCCTACTTTTTAAAATGAAACATGCCACTTTTCAGTAGTCCCTGGGTCCTCCTGAAATATCTCTTCACTCTGTTTACTAGGCAAGGAAAGAGACATTCCCATAAACTGCTGGTTCACTTGTTGCAAGATGAAAGGAGTAAAATAATTTCAGACTGAAGGCAAGAAATCTTCTACAACTGTATTCTGGGGCTAGAAAATTCCCTCCTCTGTTGTGAACATTAATGGCCCTGAACAATCATTCAGTGTGATGACTTCAGTGGTTCCTCCGAATAGAGAAGGCATCGAAGTGACAATCTTGTCCCCACACCTTTCTACTGCCTGGCACTCACTGCTATAGGGCACCAGTCCTGTAGTCATGAGAGTCTATGTGGTACAAACGAAAGCCAATGTGAAAGGACTTGTTTTCAGATCAACTTTTATTCAACTTCTTTGGGAGACAGAATATGAAGAAGTGAGTTATTTCCAAAGTTCTGTTGCAATCTTTTTTTGTAAGATACTGGGAAATCTATTTGCTTTGAATTACTCAGTTTGTCTATCTGGAAAGTAGAATGTTTGAAATTAATTTTTTCCTTTCTCTTTGTTCGTAACCCCTGACAGTAAAATTTTTTCAATTGATTGGAATTTTTGTTGTTGTTGTCGAGCACCTACCAAATACATGTCATTATACTTTGTCCATTGCTAAAATGCATGTGAATGCTAATAAATGTTACTTAAAAAATAGCCATCTTTATTCCCCAGTCTCAGTCTTGGGATTGAGAAATGTAATGAAATAATGTGACCACAGTTTAAATCTTTATAAATATCTTGTCCTTTTATTTAAACTTATAACACATCTTGAATGGTACCTCTTGCTTTTCAGTTTGGATATGTTGCTGAATTAATCACTGAACTTGGAGTTCATTTGTCAAATATAGTGCAAAGCAGGAAATTGCTTATAGACATAATAACTACTGGGCTCCAGAGTGTAATGTGACTTTTTTCTTTCTCTGCATATGATTGACTGTACCAAGAAATTAACTGCAAGGTGTGATGGCCCACTTGATAGTAATTTTCCCAGAATGAACTACGTCAGTGATACATTTGTATGGCCTAATAAAGGGCCTAAGGTTTTTGTTCTGTCTCCGTATCTGGAATAAAGAATTTATAATGAAGACATAACTTTTATCCTCTAAGGTGAGCTGGAGAATGAGCAGGAATTGCTATTTAGCAGTGAAAGGTTTTTTGAGTAATAATGTGATTTTGTAGAAATATGTCTTAGCAGATATTCTGCGATTGGAACATCTGAAAGGCATAACTGTATTTTGTCCCATCAGAGGTTCAAGTGCCCTTGGTTTTATAAAAAGATTGAAGCTTATCAGTGGGAAAAAGACTAGCTTTGGAGAAATTTTGACTGGAGTTCAGGTGATAGCATTACCACTGTTTCTCTTTGGATAAAGTACTGAAGTTTACTAAATCTAAAATGTCTCTTTTAAAATGGGCACATGGGAAGTGACTGCTTTATAGATTGACCCTGGGCCAAGACAGTGTCTTCTGTGTATGGTAGGCGGTAAGTATTGGCTAAGGGTTGCCCATAACCTCCATCCTTTTATGTCATGAATTGGGTTAATAAACTACTCAAGGTACGTGTATTCTTCACTGAGTGATCTAATTTGTCTGTGGTTCAAATCAGTTTGAAAAATATAACATTAAACAGTAAAGCAGGGTTCTTTATTGTGGAACTATTTAGTCTTTAATATATTAACCAACCTTGTAAATTATAAAGTAACCAGAAAAATTATGTAGTATTTGGATAAATGATTTACCACACAATATTTTTATCTTCCTCTTCTTTTACTTCTCCCTGTCCTCTTTCTTTATCTTCTCTCTTCCCCTTTCCTTCTAAAAACAAAATGTTTAAAATGAGTATTCCAAGAAACAAACTTTGAGAAAGACTGATTTAGTCGTTGGTGTTGGGAAATTAGGCCTACTATTAAGGGAAGAAAAGAAATTTGTTTTTACTGAATCCCACATTCATGAAATAATTAAATGTTTAAGAAAGCTATTTTAAGACTAGAGTAAAATATGAGTATATTTTTTAAATGTTTCCATGTCAAAGACTTTATATGCCTAAAATAAATGGAAAACATTACAAAGGTAAATATTGGCAGATTTGATTATATAAATGCCCAAATATTTCTAAGACCAAAAATGTTTACTTAATTTTGAGAGGCTAAAAGCAAAGTTGATAAAATCATCAGTTTAAAATGGAAGCTGGAGGGCCGGGGATTTAGCTCAGTGGTTTTGCCATCTGCTGAGCAAGCTCAAGGACCCGAGTTCGATCCCTCGTACCAAAAAACAAACAAACTAAAATGGAAGCTGGGCATGGTGGAACATACCTATAGTATTCCTAGCACTTAGGAGGCTAAAGCAGGAGAATGACTTCAGTCCAGGACTTGAAGACCAGGCTAGGCAACATAGTGAGAGTCTGTCAAAAAACAACAACAAAAAATGATTTACGTAACTTAAATAGTGACTAAAGCTACTATGTAAACAAATATTCAAAAATTAATATAAATATAATTGATATAAGAGAAAATAAGTGGTTAACACATGGAATACAATATCTAATGAAGTTAGTTGAAAATAAGGGGGACAAATCAAAATAAGCACACTGTCTATAAAATTATTAAAATTTATGATTTCTCTAAAATCATTTAAAGAAGTCAATATTCAACATTTATGATGGGTTTTCTCTGTTCCCTGAGACACATTCAAGAACCTATGGAAATATTAATTTGTGTCACATGTGTAAGGGTAATTCGGTAAGTACATATTAAAATAATTTCAAGTACCCTAAGTGCTATGGCCTGAATGTTTTCTTCCTCTCAAATTCATATGTTTAAATCCTACTCCCAGGCTGATGGTGTTAGGAAGAGGGGCCTTTGGGAGGTGATTAGATCATGATGGGAAGGCCCTCAAGATGGGATTAGTGCCCTTATAGAAGATACCCCTAAGCCATCCGACCTCCCCTACATGATGAGCCAAAGGGTGAGTCCTCACCAGACAGCAGAACTATTGCCACCTTTATCTTGGACTTTCTAGCTTCTTGAGCTGTGAAAATTAAATCTATATTATCATAAGCCACAGCAGCCCAAATGAATTCTGACACTAAATATAAAAGAGAAGCGTGATTAGGGAAATGTTAGCACATTCATAAGAAATAGCACTACGTTGTAGCTGCTAAAATATTTGTGAAGAGACAGGCACAGTGATGCATATTTGTAGTCTCAGCCAGCAAGGAAGCCAAGGAAGGAAGATTGCTAGAGCCCAGGAGTTATAAGTCAGTCTGGGCAATGCAGTAAGACCTTGATTAAAAAAAATATGAAGATATTTAACATTTGGATAAAATTAGTGTATGGTATTGCAGATACAATATGGGTTCAACTAAACAAACTTATCAATACATGTAACTTATAGGAAATAAACCAAAATGTTAAAATTGATTGTTGGAATTATAGGCATCTTTTTTTCCCTTTTAAGCTTTCTTTTATATTTAAAAGAAAAAAAATCTAACATAAAAACAATGATAGTTTGGATTTGCATTTCTGACACTGAATTATGTCTGTGACGATAGCATAGGAGCTAGGGTAGACAAGGAATTTCCCAAACCCTCCGCAAATGCCTCTTG
The DNA here is from genome assembly GCF_000247695.1 of Heterocephalus glaber. The sequence continues at coordinate 8,336,867 of NW_004624788.1, read as the reverse complement.
GTCTACTTACATGTATATTGTACCATTTGATAAAGGAAATAAAGTGCCATGTCCAAGCTTCCCTAGTGAGTCAATATGTAAAGTTTTTCTTGTGTTGTGGGAGCCATTGGCAATGGAAGTAGAAATGAAGAAGAGGAACAACAAAGGGAAAATAGCAGTTTTGGGCACCTAAGATTGAGGGCCACCCTCAAATTTGGAGAAATAGTAAGGGTATACACTATAAATTCAAAGACATATCTCAACACTGTTATGAAAATCATGTGCAGCAATTTTTCCTGGAAAAGGAAGAACTAGCCAAAATTATATGTATTGAAGCACTTATGGTTAGAGTAATGAGTTTTTATAAATAACGAGCTTAAATTTATAAAGATAATTATAATTCTATGATATTTATGAAATACCTAATCTATTCACAGTGGTCTGCTTTGCACATTAAACTTAAATCATGGAACATTTCAAATACTTAGTTTCTTTTATGTGAGTAGAACACCAAGAGAAATATTAAAAACTACAGCCCATCATCCTGATGTTTAGAATTTTCCTATTTTGGAGCTTATTATTTAGTTGTTTTTCAATGCATTCTGGAAGGCATAAGTACTTCATTAGAATTGAAAATTATAGGGTAAATTGAATCGTTGTAAAACAGGCAGCATGCTGCAGATTGATGAGCATTTCTCTCTCTCAGATGTGGAAAGGAATGGATGTCCAAAACAACCCTATACGTACTGGTACTGAGTCTAGTCTCAAGTGTGTCCCTTTGTCTCTGATTCCTATCACAGTTAAAGGACTTCTGGAGGACACTTACTTGGCTGTCTTCCCAGACCATAGGCCATTTCCTCTCTAAGACTACTTCCTGACCTACAGGTATGTGCATCAGTCAGCGATCACTTAGTGGGATGAGTGAAAAATTTCCCTCCTAGGAAGTTGAAGCTAAAACCTAGAGATAGGGAATCTGCCCTTATATGTGGCTGGAAGAATGACAGGGAAACTCTGAAGCTATGAGGCTACATAAGCAAAATAGTAGGTACAGAAGGCCAATTTTGAAAACAATAGAATACAATTTTGAGAAGAAAGAATTGAAGAATATTCTGGAGTTTTGTAGAATTCCCTCTCAAAATCTCAGTTCCCCTTTTAAATTTAGGTACATTCTGACTGGTGTTTATAAAGCACCCTTTATACATTTAAAAAAATTTACTGACTCTCTGTTGGCCACCTTTCCTCCCATCCCTTTTGTGGTGCTGGGGATTGAACCCAGGGGCTCAAGACTCCCAGACAGTGTTCAGCCACTGAGCTACATTCCCATATGGCACCATCTTTTTATTGCTAGGGGAGTTAATTGGCTTTAGTTATTTGCAAGGCAGGAGACTAGACTTTTATCAAAGGCACACATTTCCTTAACTTCATCTTCTTCAGGTCTACCTGAAAAACCTGTCTTCCTTGGGGGCTGCATCATTTGATTAACTTGCACTGTATTTATACTTGTAAACCAATTTTGAATCAGATCGTTTGGGATTCTCTGGAGTAGTCATGGTCTATTGTGTAAACACAGCATAGATATGATTGATAGAACTTGTATTATTTACCCAACAGAGTGTATAACTGCTTTAAATGAGCCATTATGACTGTTATGTGACATAAATCCATCTTTGGGCACTTTTGAAAGCATGACTCCCTGAAGTCTTTTGTGTAAAAGAATTTGTGAAATGTGTATTATCCCTTCAATAAACTCTAATCCTGTCTTGTTGAATTTAAAGCTGAGTTAATCCACTGGAAAAAAATGAAACCTATGCACAAAGGAGAAATAATCTCTTGTACCAACTAATTCTAGCACCTATATATTAGGAAAAACTAAACTCACAAATGCTAGTGATGAGTGTATGTCTTTAAATCTAATACCTGAGCAGGTGTTCACTAATGCCCATTCTAGTAAAAACAAAACAAAACAAAACTGTTATTCCCTGTAATGTCTCCTTCGTTAGACCAAAAACTGGGGCCATATAAGTTTTGTTCAATATTTTATCCACAGCCTTTGGCATGGGGTCTGATGATGATAGGTACTGAATACATATTAATGAGTAAATGTCTGAGTAAATAAACCCTTGCAAAATATGTCATTTTAAATTTAATTTTTTGCTTTTTAATTAATATATAATTATACATATTTATAGGTACAGTGTGTTATTTCATTGTGTACATATAATAGGTAGGGATCAAATCAGGGCAATTAGCCTCTGTATCTTCTTATCATTTCTGCATATTTGGAGTCATTAAATTTCTCTCCTCTAGTTCTTCATAAACTAAATAATTGACTTCCTCATAAACTATAATCATACAGTTGTAATGTTGTGGTGGATTAATTAATGGTCAATTTGGAACACCCAGCTGAGCTGAGTCAGCATGGTTCTGGGCCCCATTTGAAGATTGTTGCCAACAGCATAAAAAGAGAACAGGAGGGGAAGACTACATGCTGTTGATTTTCTTGGAGAAGCTTGCTGCAGCTGGTTTTCCTAATAACTCAGCTTATTAGGAAAGCTTATTGTCAGAGGAGCTTGGGTCCTCACCATCACTGGGGATGGCTGCTGTTCTCATCAGGAGAGGTCTTGTCTTCATCTTGAGCACCATTTCCTGGCTCCACTGCAGATAGATCGGTCATCCTGGTGACACAAATTCTTCACCGAGGTGACGCAGACATTTTAACTTCCACTACTGGCCTTTAGGCCTTCCTGATATAAATCCTTCATACTGACTTTCATGAGACATTGCTGTGGGCTCTATGCTTCTGGCTGGACCGGTGAAGGACATTGCCTTGGGCTTGAGGCCTTTAGCTGGACTTGTGTGGCACACTGCTGAAGGATCCAGGCACTCAGCTGGACTCTTCAGGTATCTAGCATATGGACAGATCTCTTGTTCTCTTCTAAATTTGACTTTATAGGTGAATGTCATAAAATAATCCTGTAAATTATGTGTCCTGCATTAAATCTATTCCCTTGCAAGCTCTGACGGCAACAACTATAGAACACTAGAATTTATTTTTTCCATACAATTGTGTTTGGTCACATTATCCATCCCTCCAACCCCATTTTACAGTCAAGAAACTGACTCAGAGATGGTGAATAATTTGTTCAAAGTGACATAAATTGTTAAACTAGAATCTAATCTGTCTTAAAATCATAGTTAGTTCAACTATGTCAAAAATCAAGAAAGATACAAAATAATGAAACACTTAGCATATATAAAAAATCATGGATTCAAATAAATATAAAAATAAGCACACTGAAGCTGTCCAGCCTGCATATCTTTGGAGTTTGCTGCAAGCATTGGGCAAATTATTTCATTTTTCTCATGCTGATATAGTGGGAAGAAATATAACTCCTAAACTTACTAGATATCCAAAATGCAAATTTGTGCTCTCTAAAATCAAAGAATGAATTCTAGGAACAATGGAGGTTAAAAGTAGGAAAAATTTATTGGGAGAAAGAAAACTTCTGCCTAAGAGAGACAGAAAGGGGACCAGAAAGTGGGTCGCCTGCCCACCCCACTTTTCAAAGATGTTTTATACAGCAAAGCCATGTGGTGAGGCAGGTACAAAGTGGGACAAAACTCTAAGACCCAATGGAAATTTACAAGGTGGGCATGAGGTGGGACAAAACCGTGACCAACCAATGAGATTACAAGTACAGTCACCCAGGTAATATTGATTAAATGGGGATCAAATGGGAAGACAAGTCACATACAAGGGATTTCCCATTTAGAATATCAATCACTGCTATCTACCTCTAGGGAAAGTAGTACTTGTTTTCCTTTTTATAATGTGGGCCAGTGAATGTACCTCAATTGTTCTCCATGTTGGTTCCTTGCTGTGTTGGCTCCTGGAGGGCTGGCTCCTTAGGAGAGGCCCTGGCTCCCTGCCAATAAGATATCTAATTAACTTACCTATCTATAATATACTCCCCTTTGAAGAAGTACCCCTAACTGCCATGAGGGGGCAAAGGGCAAAGACTGTTCTGGCTACTTCCAGCTGAAGAGGGTCGTAGTTGTGATCAGCAGTCAGAGTTACTCTACAGAGAGTCTATCTAAAGGCCCTCGATAGGTGCCAGGCATTGTCAGCTTGGTAGCCATATAGCTTTGAGTCTGGAGGAGACAAAAGCCAAACAAACAGTTAAGAATACATGGGCTACATTTGACCCAGCTGTTCCCCTGCTGGCAATCTTCCCAAAAGAATTAAAAGAATCATACCACAGAGATATATATGCACCCATATTTATGGCGGTACAGTTTGTAATAGCTAAAGCTTGGAAACAGCCCAAGTGCCCATCCACTGGAAACTGGATAAAGAAGATGTGGGTTTTTTTTTTTAATATAATGGAGTACTACTCAGCCATAAAGAACGAGAACCTAGAGTCATTTATAGCTAAATGGATGCCTACTGAGGCCATACTCTTAAGTGAAATAAATAGGACACACGTGTAAATACCGAATAGTTTCTCTAGTATGAAAAACTGAAAGTATAAATAAGGGTTAAAATGATTAAAATTAATAATTGATAATTTGAAATAGGAAGAAAAGTCCAAAGGGGTAGGGGTGATGGGAGGGGACAGAGAAAGGAAAGAAGGGAAAGGAAAAACTATGAGAAAAGAAAAAATTGGAAATGAAGTCTACATAGATAGGGAAGGGTGGAGGGGGTGAAGGGTGCACAGGTAATGGAGAAAAAATAAGAACCAAGATACATCATGTACAGGTACAAGCACCCAATGACAAATGTAAACGTACTGTATACCTAAAATGTACCAATAAAAGAACTTAAGAATAATAAAAAAAAAAGAGTACATGGGTTAAATAATAAGGTCAGCTGGACTGCTATGAATATAGCCAACAAAGGTTTCCACTGGGAGGAACTAGTAATAGCCCCCCACAAAGAGGATAAGAAGGTCCAGGGGACTTCAGAATCCAACATAGAAGTCCTATTGTATAGTTTAGCAGTTATGAGTTGTTTACAAGACCAATCTGGTGGATCCCAGTAAAAGAGGTCCAGCACATTTGTCATTGGTTCCATTTGTATGACTGCTTGGAGTTTGGCACCCTCTAGGCAAGAATAAACAAAACTTTTAAGAGATTAGAGCATGTATAATCTAAGCATGAGCACAGAAGAATGGAAGGGCAGGTTGGGAAGAAAGTCACACTTACAAATTGAAATAGTGATTGTAACCTGCTGGCTCTTATAGATTCTGCCATAGTTCTTTCCTAATGATCCATAACTATGGTCAGCTACTGGTGTAGCTAGAAATTGCCAGAAGGGGTCAGTGACTGGAGCCCCTTTTTAAATCTACCTTTATTACTATGGCATTATTTTATACCTCTTTTGGTTATTCTTTTCTGCTGGGTGTTTAAGATCAAGTTAAAGTGAGACCTGTCAATCAGTATGAACCTCTTGCTATCTATCAAGGTCAGTTCAGTCTCCTCAGGCATTACTTTGGAACCATGCATAGGGCCTCTCAGCTCCTCTGTCAGTGTCAGCCATCAGTATGGGTCACGGCCTTGCTTGACCATATTGCTTTCAGTGAAAGCATAGGAGATTTTTCCCTCTTTGTGACCCTCCTTTGGCACATGGTACATTTGTCCTCTGGTGCCCATCAATCTCCCTGCTCAGGAGGTTGAGTGACTTACCAAAGATGTAGAATCCTGCAGGAAAGGTTCCTTTGTGTCCTTTGGGTCTTTGTTGACCTTGAGGGGCCAGTGCCAAAATATTGGCTGCCCTCATAGCCCAGATACCTTTCTAGTTTTGGTCTCCAAAATTTAGTTGTTGAACACCCAGAAGAGAAGATCAGTGACACAGGTATTTCAGTAGGAGCAGTGAGCTTAACTATTATAATAGTTAAGACATCAAGCACTTTTGAAGTATAAAGCAGAGTTAGAAGGCTGTTATTTTACCAACCATAGTCACTTAGTTGATTCTCTGTAGAATGTTAATAGACAATAGAATGTAATAGAATGTTAATAGAATGTTAATAGTTATATATTATAGAGAAACTTAAGATCAAGAGCTACACATAGTATTTTAGCATGACAATCATGATGACATTTTCTTTGTAACACATGTCCATCTAAGTACAGAATAGTCTTTTAGTCAAACACCTCCATCTGATCACAAGACATTAAATGACATAAAGAAAACTCTTATTTGTTATCCTTTAGTAGGATGCTATCTAAAGAGAACATACATATTGGCCTATAAATGTACCTTAGGAGTTTGTACTCTCTAGCTGCTAATTTTAGTGTGTGACATTATTTCAGGTGTTTGGCAACTAAACATCCCTAAGTGTGGTGAAACATATAACATACATCACACAAGTTTTTAAGAAAACTATTATTTGACTGGTTTTCTCATGCTGGCTTGACATGTACCTCTTATCACAAGTACCTGGAGTGCAAGTGAAAGGCAGATACCTGAGTCAAAAAAGATCATTACCATAAATAATATCTTAGAAGACGTGTACACACAGAAGACATGAATATATATACCATGAAATAACAATGAGTATCAGTTACATGAAACCCTTTGTCCCTTAATTTTGTTTTGTACCAAGAACATTTTAAATAAAACCTTGTTTTCCCACAGAAAACTTAGCCATTTGACCATGAGCAATGTATACATATCACAATAATATGTTTAGCAATGTATTTTCCACAAGGGAATTATTGGGGTCTCCTTTGTGAACAAAGGCTGGAATAAATTTTTCCAGGCAGCTGCTGCTTTATTTACCAAGGGGAGTCCTGTCCCTTACTTTTCCTAAGCGCTAGAGTCTTTATATACTTATCTTAACACATTTTTAGATGACCTATGAGAGCCAGATCATAAAAATTAACACATTATTTTTGAAAACAAGTTGACATTATTTGGACAATCCGGCAACCTGGGGGAAGCTGTCTTTAATTATATTATCTATAGTTACAGGCAAACATCTTAAAAAAATCCAAAATGCAAAAAGAAAAAAGGTCAAACATAACAGCTGCACATGTTTTAACAAATTGAACAGACAGACACACACACACATAAGACAACTTGTTTATAAACCAAAATACCCTCAGATATATTTGGTCAAGTTGAATTATAATAACTTTTATAATTTTTAGGTTTATAATTATAAGAAAGACTAGTCAGAAAGAAGGTATCCCTGTCTATCTCTCTTGTTCTGTGCCCAATCTAATTTGCCCCTCAGACTTTGTCTCATCCTGTGCCAGTGGCAGCAGACTAGAGGTGCAAGGAAGTGGCCAGAGCCAGGTTAGCTGTTCTTACCATTCTCTAATTTTGCCTGAGAGCTGAAAGACAGATAAATCTGAACTAAAACTTTTACATTTATCTTTTGAGAGTTTCAAGATTAAACCTAGACCAGTTTTCTACATGGCCCAGTGATAAATGAAGGTCAGCTTTACTCTGGAAGGATTCCAGGGAGGGGAAACACAATGTTCTGGAAGCTTTGTCTTGAAATTCAGCAGCCACAGAGGAGGGAAGTGCCTTGAATCAAACTGCATTATTTCTCAGGGGCAGGGAAGTGGAGAAGGGATAGAAGAGGGCCTTTAAGTATGGTACAAGAACTAAGTCTTAACCATCTCAGGTGTAGAAGGACAATTAAAATCAGTAGCTTTTCCAGAGTGGATCTGTGATCCTTAGCAAAACATTTCTCCAGACATAAAAGCTATGATTGACTCCAACTGAATTGCCAAGCAGAAAATCAAACCAATAATCAAAGAACCCAAATGGCTCCTTTTTGCCTCCTGAAAGAGAATGAGTGCTCTAACTATATTGTTTAGGGTTTATCCTCTTTTTTTTTTTTCTTTTTGCACTGGGGATTGAACTCAGGACCTTGCGCTTGTGAGGCAGGCAGGCAACCACTAAGCTAAATCTCTGGCCTAGGGCTTACCCTTTTAATGAATTACTCTGAATCTGTAATATCTAATTTATGATTTAAATACCCTACAGGCTGTTGAGCAGCTCCCTGATGTTGTAGAAACACTTCCAAAGCCGTATCTCACCTTTTGTTAACATACAAACTGAAACAGTGTCCTGTAGCAGGCAATTAGAAGTGCTTGTTTGAGCTTCTGGAATTCGGTCTGGGAATGAGGTTCCCAGGTGTCTGTCTCTTGAGTTTTTCTATAAGCTGATAGAGGAGTCATGAAATCTCACTATATCCTGCTACCTGAAGGCCACAAAAGCCAGTAATTTACAGAAATCTCCTTAGCTGTTTTAGAGTCTTGGGCTGTGGTAAGGAAAGAATTGGTTTAATTCTTTCTTCCCACAGTCTTTGGGTTCCCTTAGATATAATAAGGCCTAAATATTTTACCTCAAAGCTGCAAAGCTGTGCTTTAGATCTAGAAATATTATAACCCCTGTCTGTTACAAAATTCAGCGGAGCAGATGTCTTGGCTAGAAAGCTCTTCTGAGGGGGCACATAAGAGCACACCATCTACGTATTGCAAGACTGTGACTTGGGAAAAACTATAGTATTTCCTTTTATCAAATCAGGATGTAGGTATGCCCTATTTTTCCTGATAAATAGTTGACAATTTAAAATAATTGAAGGACTTAGTTCTTATATTCCTTAGACCTTCAAGAATACATGCCCGAGCTGGGGATTTAGCTCAGTGGTTCCGCCACCTGCCACACAAGCACAAGGCCCTGAGTTTGATCCCTGGTACCAAAAAAAAAAAGCTTTTTTGGGCCGGGGATTTAGCTCAGTGGTTTCACCGCCTGCTGTGCAAGTGCAAGGACCTGAGTTCGATCCCGGTACCAAAAAAAAAAAGTCCAAATAAAGCTCAAGCTAGTTAAACATCCAAAAAAATTACCATATAGCATTTTATAAGTCCACAGTCAATGTTCCAAAGTCTATAACCTATCCCAAAAGGCATTTTCTCCCTACACACATAAATGATGAAGACCATGCCTGGCGGGAGAAAAGGTTCAGGTAGCTTTTAATCTATCAAAGATTCCTTTTCTACGTTTGTCTAGAGGTCTTACTAGTAGTAGAGAAATCAGTCCAAACCTGTAGTTCAACTCTTCACGGAGGCTTAAGAAAGGGCTCTGACAGCATAATTTCAGATCACTCTGAGACAGAGGATATTTGATGATTACTGACAGAGTTCCCCTTTCACCTCACTGAGGAGTCCAGATAGGGACAAGATGTGGAGATTTTCTGCTGATTACCCAGATGGCCTGTCAGGAGCTAGTGTCTTCTGAGGGACCTTTGGGTATCTTCTAGAGGGTATCCCTGGCCATGACCCCTCAGTTGTCACCTCAGTTTCTGCTAGTTCCACACAATCAGAGCTCTGTCTCTGAAAGGAACCCAATTGCCTATCTGGTCAACATTCCAACCGGCATTGGTGTCAATGGGAGTGGGGATTCACCAGAGGGCAACTGAAGAAACCTGTCCTCTGCTTTGAGAGTGGCAGCTGCCCTAAAGGCAATTCCTAGCTGGCAGAGTAACCACTGTTTGGCATTCTATAAGGGACAGATAAAAGCCTGAACTGTCTTTATCTGTGCCGATTTTATAAGAGACCCATTTTACAACATTTTTAAGCAACCAAGTCCAAATGCAACACATACAAAACAAGAATTTTAACAAAAGCCAATGCATGAGAAAAACAAGAAATTTGCAATCATTTAAAACACACAATTTAAAATTAAGACACTTTTGAAACAAAAGCCAAAACAAAGGCCAGAATTTATGAAACAAAAACCAGAATCTATGAAATGAAAAGTAACAATCTATGAAGCAAAAAGACCAAAGTTACAACCTATGAAAGAAAACTCTTACCTCTGACCAGTAATCTCGGTGGGACCTTTAAAATGATATAGGGGGAAGAGATGTAACTTCCAAACTTACTAGATATCCAAAATGTAAGTTCGTGTTCTTTAAAAACAAATAATGAATTCTAGGAAAAACGGAGGTTAAGAGTAGGAAAAATTTATTGGGAGAAAGAAAGCTTCTGCCTAAGAGAGACAGAAGGGGGACCAGATAGAGGGTTAGGTGCCCACCCACCCTACTTTTCAAAGATGTTTTATACAGCAAAGCCATGTAGTGAGGTGAGTACAAAGTGGGACAAAAGTCTAAGACCCAATGGAAATTTAAAGGTGGGCATGAGGTAGGACAAAACCATGACCAACCAATAAGATTACAAGTACAGTCACCCAGGTAATATTGATTAAATGGGGATCAAATGGGAAGACAAGTCACATACAAGGAATTTCCCATTTAGAATATCAATCACTGCTATCTACCTCTAGGGAAAGTAGTACTTGTTTTCCTTTTTATAATGCTGACCAGTGAATGTACCTCAATTGTTCTCCATGTTGGTTCCTTGCTGTGTTGGCTTCTGGAGGGCTGGCACCTTAAGGGAGGCCCCATCTACTGGCCAACAAGATATCTATTAACTTACCTATCTATCATAATGTTTCATTTCCTTTCCAATATCTCAACTCATTTCCCAAAGAGCACCATTTTGGTTACTTTTGTTGAGGTTTTAGTCCCTCTCCTTGAATCATCATCTGAGAATGAATCTCCTTGAATATTTTTCCCCCTGCATCTAGTGGGCCTTACCTCAGTCCCAGTCCGGCCCCCTCTGTAAGCCTAGGAGAGTCCAGTTACTGCTTCTTACCTCAGCCCATTTGTCCAAGGAGGCTGAAAATATGAAGAAATATGTGGTTAAGTTGTGAATTCTGGAGGTCTTTATTCCTTCTCTGGGTGTGCATGGTGGGGGTAGGTTGCACACTTTCTTCCTTCCTCTTACTCCTACTTTTGCTCCTCTCCTCTTCCCTTTCTTTTTTCAATTTTCTGGGGTTCTTCTCTGGCTTTCGCCGTCATATCAAGTAGACTCCCAGCAGGGTGCTGTTGAGTGGACCATGGTAAAAACAGAGACAGCACCTCTCTTCTCACGTGACATTATCAGATGTGTCATCTGTTACCCTTTGTGAATGCTGCTCTGGTGAGCAGTCTTTCCCTTTATCTGGCCTTGGTATCTTGGGTGTTATTTTTCATGTAGTCTTTGGCTTATCTCATCTTCCACCAAGAATAAAAGTCTGTAATGCCCATCCTACGGTGGAGGTTTTGGCTTATGGTGTGGAGTTCTGTGAAGCACTTCTTTCATTCTCAGTGCTGCCCAGGTCTGGGGATGATGTATCTGGCTTATTTCTCACAGGCCCTTGGTATGAGAGCAGAGGAAAGCCACAACTTCCAGAGTTTGAGGCTTCTTGTGGTGTAAGTTGGGCTGAGTTGAGCTCAAAACTTCACTTGAATATTTTTTGTTTGTGTTTTGGAGACTGGGCCTTGCTATGTAGTTTAGGCTGGACTTGAGCTCACTATATAGCCAGACTGGTCTCTGGCCTCGACCTAGCAGTGATCCTCCTGCCTCAGCCTCTAGTGTGCTGGGATTACAGGTGTGTGCTTCCATACTTGGCTAAAACTTTTTAAAAAATATTTTAATATTTTCCAAACCCTCAAATTTTCCTCCAGAGAGTCCCAATATACTCAAGTGGCACAATTGTAGATGAAGAAAAATTGGGGACAAATTTAATAGCTTTTCTTCCCCTGCAAACCTGATGAGTTTCTACCATTTATCAGTACTTTGGGTTTTAGGACTGAAAGTTTGGTTTATATTCTCTTTTGAAGTAAACTGTCAGTAGACCAAACAGTTATTGAGGAGGCATGGGCTATTTTTAGATGAATACAAACTTTGGTGATTGAGTAATTAAGAACACAATAAACTCAAGGAAGATTAAATTAGAAAACAAGCAAAAAAACAATAAAAGCAGCAAAAACAAATCATACACATGAAAGCTAGAAAATAAACAATTAAATTCCCTGAATGGGATTTGAGTAATGGTGAAAGAAAAAAAATCTACATATTACCTTGTCCTTATTATTCTTTGAAATAGCAGAGCATGATGAATAATAGACATGCAATGAGGAAAACAAAAATCTCCTGCATTTCCAACCTCTCCAGAGTTTAGCTGAAATAAATTCCTATTCCTGTTTAAATTTGGCCTTTGTAGAGCTTTTAAATCAGAAAACAATCCCTGCACACAAAATTGGATGCTCACTAGCTAGCCTTTAAAAGCAGGAAATGAAAATGAGCAAATAACAAATTCAAATACTGGAGAAGAGGGAAAAAAAGTCACTTTTTGTTTTTATCCCTCTGCTCCTTCAAAATGTGTTCTGTTCTGTAGGCACAGTGGAAATTGCTTTGCTTGTGCTGGCAATAGGGTTTCACCACAAAGTCATTGAAAAGTCAGATCTAGGTTTTTAGATCCTTGTAATTATGAAGCTAAAAAAGCAATTGGAAATATATATTCTGCACCTTCAGAGGGTTTGCTGTGACATCCCAGTGACACAAAAGGCAGGGACGTGGGATTATGGGAGGATTTTTTTTATTCAACTCTTTCATTGTCTTCTGAAAGAAATTCTTAGCATCATCATTCAAATAAGTGAATTCAGTTAATTAGCTTCACAAACAGCACATGCATTATTCAGGCGATGATTCATTACAATTGTCTTTCCACAGCCAATCCTCACCCTCACCTTCTTGGCTAGGAGAGGCAAGCACTTCACTTTAAAACCTGAACTTGAGTCAAAGCTTTTCCTGAGGTAGAGGTTTGGCTGGGAAGACAAGGGCACAATGATCCATATTCAAATGTGAATGAGTTGGTGTTTGAGAAGATGTGTGTGCTATTTTAAAAAAGGTAAAAGAATCTGAATGATCTCATGGAAGAAAGAGCACTGATGCAATTGTGGTCTCCTAAGGTTATGTTTTCTGAGGGTTTTCCTCTGCCTCATTCTATTTGCTTCTTTGAGCTCCATTAGCCATGGTTCACGATTTTATCACAGTGGAGCTGAGCATCTGGCCACACATACTTGTAGAGAATATGGTCTGTAATCAGCCCTGGTGATATCACAGCTGGGGAGGCAAGCCTGGTAAGACTCTCAGGACTTGCTCTGTGATTTGTCTAGAAGGACATTGTTCTAGAGAAAGAATAGTACTCTAAGCCAATCCCCTGGCTTTTGGCATAAGACTCCAGGAATGTCTGTGCAAGTCAAGTCTGTTCTTGTTTTCCAGAGTGGCAGGACAAGGGATACCAAGCACTTGTGCAAGATCTAATAGTTGGTCAACAGCTGTGCCCCACAAGCCCTGTGACCATTGCGGGTCAGCCTCAGCACAGCCTTCAAAAATGGCTTCTCAGTTCTGTTTATTCAGTCATTTCTTGCTCTCCATTCTCACAGAAAAACTTTTGGAAGTGGATATGGGCTTTGCAGGCAGTCAACTTGGCTTTGAATCCTGCTCTGCCACTTACTAGCTTTGTGATTCTCAATAAATAACTCCTCTAGTTCTCACTTTCCTCTTCCATAAAAATGACTGTCATAAGAATATAAACAACTTAGTTCCTGTAACAAGACCTGGCTTCCCTACCCACTGACCCCTCTTCCTTTACGTGCTTTAAGTAACAGGTTTCATCATCTTTGATAAACATGGGAACAATGATTCAAGAGGTTGGTACTAGAAAGTCTTGAGAGGGACACTGAAACCCTAAGATGGACACTGAAAGCTTGAGGAGGACATTTTTTGTTTTCCTACCAAGCTTTCTCCCCTCTTCTCAGAATAGAACACCCCTTTCTTTATTCATTCCAGTGATGTTGTTACTGGGTTCTGGGGTGCTAGAGTCTCCTCTTAGAGGTTATTGTAGGTCCTTTCTGTCCTGGATGATGAATTGAAGGAAATAAGCATAAACAGTGGCAAGGTTTCAAATTTATTAAAGGTAGGGAAATTAACTGGCTCCACAGAGTGAGTTTAGGCAGAGTAAAAAGGGCTTAAAAATTAAAAATAAAAATAAACCCCACAGTGTAGAGTGAGCTATTGTGAAGAAACATGATAGTGAGCACTTAATGGCAATCATCTTTTTGAAATTTTTCATGTTGGCATCATATCCAGGTCATCCTATCAAAAACATGCTTGAGTTATTGAGAGAAGTCCATGTGCAGGGTTCTGAGAACTGTTCTGAGTGTGTGTTCTGAGATCTTGTCACACCTCCTGGGAAGCCAGTTTTAGCCACATCCTACCTTCCTGTCTTAGTGTGATGATAAAGTAAGTCTCCATATTCTTAGATGGCCCTGTACCACCTATAACAATTAGCTTGTTGAACAGTAGGCACCCACAACAAATTAAGGGATTTTTCAAGTAGGATCTGGGAAAAAAATTCTCACTTAGTGGGGAAACTGAGGTACAGAAGGTTCAGGAAACTCTGACACTCACTACATTGAAAAATCCCATCTTAATTGAGAGAAAATGAAACAATCACAGAAATGAATCAGAAATGAACTGGAGAAAGTCTGGAAGTATTTAAAAAATTTTACTGGCTGTGTACTTCATGTCTTTGTTCTTGGTTTTGTTTAGGAGTGAGATCTGGGAAGCCACTGGAGCTGAAAAGCAAAGCATCTCATTTCTGGGTCAATGAAGAGAGAAGAGTAAGGCAGCTAATCAATTCAGTCTGCATAACCAGTGATTTTTAAAAAAGTGGACAGTCAGTCATTTTTTCAAAGAAAGGTTTTCCAGCAATTTATTAGAAGAAGCATGAATGGCTACTCAAAGGAAATGGATAAAAGAAGATAATTATGATTTCATTTTTGTACTTTTCCTATTAGAAGCTTACAATGGGTGACATTTATTGAATTTCAACTGTGCATCAGTAGATTTATGTAACTTTTCATGACATTATTTCTCTTATTTCACAAATGAAAGGGCTGAGATTATGAAATACAATGTGATTCTTTAAAGACTGGGGCTGTCTGGCTCCAAATCACCACTTTCTTACCGTGCTGGAGAAACAGATTTGGTCAGGGGTAAGCTGGAGGGTGAACGAGCACTGCAGGTTATAATAAATGACATGTCTGAACCACACTTTCCATGGTAACAAACTTTCCTAAACCATTCTGCAGGAGCCATCATCTCAGGCTGGCCAATGCCATGTGTGCTATGTCATCACTCAATGCCTCCTTGAACATGTGAAGAGCTTCTCCAGATGTTTTCCAAATCAGGGTGTGTGAAACAGTCCAAGTGTGCATAGGTCTCTCAGGGACAACTTGGTGCCAGGTTATGAAGGGAATGTTAGAGTACCTGCCAAAGAAGCACAGGTGTTGATGATATTTTTTTCTGAAATGATTTCTCAACAGGGATGAGAACAATTTCATCTGTAGCAGCTTAAAAAATAACAAAATCCTCTAAATTTCTCTCTTTCCAAATACTTTTCTATAGAAATTGAACAGCTGCTGATGTACTTGCTCATTATGTTATTACTAGTAATATTTCATAACCACTTATTAAAAGTAACTATAAGATACCTCATACAAAAGATCTTGTGAGGAAGGTTTGGAAAAGCTGAATACTTATTCATTTCCTGCTTTGGAAACATGCACAGTAGTTTCTATCACAAGAGCAGTTCTACACTTGGTCTTAGCCAAAGGCCGAGAAGTGATCACAAGAACAATTCTATCAATGATTTTTTCTCTTAAAATAATTCTTGTCCCTCCACCCACTTCTCCCTGACACAATAACTCAAATTATATGGAATTTGTATCTGAAATACCAGGATTAGTTGTTGAAAGTTCAGTGTCCCCTACTCTACAGCCCTGCTAGAAAATAGGAATTTCTCCCACTCTCATTCAGTCTGAAATGTTGGCAGGTGAATTTCCTTTTCAGCACATACTCTTTGTCCCTCTTGCAATTTTTGCTTTGTAATCTTAGTGATCTTATTCTCAGCTCCCCTCCTCCCCCCACAACTACCACATGAGGTACTGAAGGGCAGAGAAAGCACCTCCCTTCCTTGACTCTTTAGTGACCAAGCCACAGTCTTGAACTGGAAGGAAGCTTAAAGGCATTTACTTTTCTAAGACCTCAGGACATTCCTTCATTACATATTTACCAGACAGCTCCTCTGAGATGGACATGTAACAATGCTCCCTCTTACGCAGTTTCTCTACCATAAAAATGTGAACAAATGAAGAAATAAGAAAACTTCACATAATATCAAAAAATTAAACAGCAAAGTAAAATGATATAGAAAAACCAACAATGTGAAAATTAATGGTCCAAAGGGGCTAAGCTGAGGGACTAGCAAGTACAAAGCCCATGATACGATGTCTTAGGTGTAATGTCTTTTCCATCAGTGAGGGATGGAAAACTTCATAAGGAGCAGAATTAATGGTTGGTTGAAATTCTGCTTTAGGGGGCAGCATTCTGCTTTAGGAGTGAAGAGTAGGCTAGGGACCCGGTTACAGGAATCTGATCTTAAATAAAAATATGACAACTCTCATTCATAGTGTCTAAGAGAATGCAACAAGTACACACCAAACAATCAATGATATGTATTTATTTAAATTGGTAATAATGCCTATTTTTGTATCAATTTCCAAAATCATTAGAAAAATTTCTTCAACCTGGAAGTAAATAGCAAAACTGAATGAGCAAAAGACAGAAGAAAAATCTTAAAGTGTTCTTTGAGGAATAGAATCTATATTACAATGTCTCAGAACCAAGATATTAAAGTTGGTGTAGCCTCTTCTGTCAGGAAATTTAGCTGCCTGACTCTGAGCCCCAGAGAGCAGGGGGATTTCTAAATTGCACAAGCGCTCACCATCTGTGCCTTAGGCTCAAATGAAATTTTGAGGTGTAAGTTGTTCTGCCTAGAATCAGGGATTTGAAGGTGGAAGGCCCGTTCCACAACAATAATATCCTCTTTTTCCCTCAACTCTCTTAGAAACTTTTTCAAATACACCCCAATCCTTATAGTCAGTAATTTAAGGTCCGTTCTGATGTGCCTCTTCCCAGTTAGAAACTTTCTTCCCTAACCCATCCAAGTTCAGAGTATGTGAAGAATAGAATCATGACTCAGGCTGATGATAGCAAATCATTAGCTTTATAGTTGATAAGCTTCTAACATCTGAAACCAATATGAGATTTCCAAATACCTTGATTTGAAACAATCCACTGAAGAGAAATTTGGGACTGCTGAGCAAAGTGCTTTCCCAGAATTGATTCTGTAGTTCCAATGCATCTCTGTGTGTAAAATCACCATTGGCTTCCATGCTAGCTTTCAGAAAGAATTCTTGTCTATGACAGGAGCTCTACCCACAAGAAACTGTACCAAGTTAAGCATATTCACATCTCCCTATTTTCCTGAAGCAGAAAAGTCACTCAGAGAAGAGGGTGGTGGGAGAGAGGGAGAAAGGCCAAGTGCATACAGATACATTATCTTTTGCAAATATTTTCTTCTTTTATAGGAATAAAGAATCTGTCTACAGAATTCTTCCTAACATCAACTTTTTGATCTCTTAATTCCTTGAACAAACAACTGTGTATGTTTCATGAAGTGGTTTCATTCCCACTATCATTAAGCTACACCAATCTAATGGGCAATTTAGTTTTTTTGTTTGTTTTTTGTTTTGGTACTGGGGATCAAACTCAGGACTTTGCACCTGTGAGGCAGGTGGTAGCACCACTGAGCTAAATCCCTGGCCCGCAATTTAATTTTTACCAAGAGATAATTCTACAATGGTTGACAATAGGATATTCATTAAATTATCTCTGAAACCACGTTGCACCATGAGTTAAAGTATTGCTCCCCATTCTACTTTTCAAGTTATTCCCAGCCACAAGAGTAGCTCAAGAGTTGTTAGGCCAAATGACAGAACAAAACCACCACAAAAATATAGCAGCAGTAGTATGAAAAATGCCTCTTACTTGAATAATATAACACCTTTATTATTATTGTTGTTGTTTTTATCATATCCTTGGGGTGAATCCAAAGACCCTCAAATTAAAACCTTTTGTGATTTTAAGTTAAAGTTAAAGTCCAAACCCTCTCCCCAATGCCTTATTCTGTTGAGTTTTAGCAAGAGACAGATATTGAGGTACAAAGAGGAATTCTTTTAGCAGCTGGCACCTGAGGCTATCATTGGATTGTGTGTGTGGTTCTTTAGGGATCCTCCAAATGGAAATAATTCAAAATTAAGTCTCACACTGATTCTATGGATGTTATTTATACTAGCAGAACATACTTATTATAGCAGTAGAGAGTAACATTAGAGCTATTCGTGCCTTTTTGCGAAGTAGCTCTTTCACAGGTTTCCTTTCCTGGGAAGGTGACTCTGAAATAGAGCATAGTATGTAGGATATTTATTAAAAAGTCTCAGGGATCAACTTGTAAAAGGGAAGAAAATGAAACATGAATGGGTAGAGGATGAAGAAGTAAAGATGTGATGTAGGCCCAATGATAAGATCCATAGCAGCTAAAATGATCCAGAATTATCCTGAGTTTGGGGCTGGGATGGCTAGGGATTTTTACTAACATGACCACCAGTCACTGGGTGTAGCTTAACTAGAAAATGCCATGACTTGGTCCAGATATTATAGATAGATGAGCTAGGTAGAAATATTATAGGCAGTCAGATAGAGCTAAGTTCTCGAGAGGGCCAGGACAAAGGTAAAACCCACCACAGCTGCACATTGGCTGAAACCCAGGCCTGAAGATGGAGACAAGATGACCAGACCCACATACTTCTTCAAAGAACTGGGCTAGTGAAGTACAGATAGATATCGACCACCTTGGGGGTGACCAGAGACCTCTGGACCCACTGCCTCCTAGGAGAATCCTTGATCTTTCCATCCATGCTTGCTATGCGACTTGCTATCCAATTGGACCACCATTACCCAAGTGACTATACTTGTAACCCTATTGGATGTTCATGGCTATGGCCCAGGTTGTACCCATGTGGGCTTCACCCTATAAAACTTTTCTCTAAAGTGGGGTCCTTGGCTACCCATTCAGGACCTCTCCTGCCCCTCAGAAGCTTTCCTATCAATAAATATCTTCCTACTTTTACCTCTGTCATTCCTAGGACTCATTCTTCAATTTCTAGAGAACAAGAACTCAGAGTATCATACAGTTAACAGGTTGGGAGGTATAATATTTCATATTTCTCACAACACAGGTCTCTACATCTGAGATAATTCCCAAAGGGATCCAGCACCTGGACAACAAGCCCTTCACAGAAGGGGGATCTGAATGATACATCATTTGCCCTCCCTGTTTACCTGCTGTTCTGTTTTACTTTAGACCCTGTGTTCCCTATGGCACATATTCCAAGCTTCTTAGTGTCGTATCTCTATTGAGTTTTGTGATATTCCAGATCAGTGCGGCCTCTATCTGATACTAGACCATTTCTAGTAAATAAGCATTTCAATTCTTTTCACACTGAATGCCTGCCATCACTGATTTTTGGTATGGGATTAATTTTCTTGGCCTCAGAACTCTGCCCTTTTGTATACTTCTGAACTCTTTTGATCTTTATTTTTGCTTCATTTGGAGAATTCCCTGTAACAGATTCATAAAGTGAAGCTCCTATTGATGACTCTGAAACCTAAGGCCCTAATAGCCTTGAAGGACCAAGTCCTCTGTCAAACACACTTCTCAGGGATCTGTATTTAAAGAAAAATATTTTTGTTGCCTTTATAATTTGGTAAATCCACTTTGAAAAACTATTTGACAGTATCTACTATATGGAATATAAAAGTACTTTATGACTTGGCATTTCCACTCATAGGTATTCGATTCCTTTGCATGTCTACAGAAATACAAACAAAAACTCACCAGGTGACATGCAAAAGAATGTTCATAGCAACTCTGTAATAAGAATTCCAAATTGAAGACAACCTAAATGCTCATTAACAAGAGTATGGATGCATTTTCATTAACAACAAGATGCATTGACCCACCTATTCCTCTTCTAGGTATCTTCCCCAAAGAGTTAAAGACATTGTATTATGGTGATAAGTGAATATTCACATTTACAGCAGCACAATTCATAATAGCCAGATCTTGGAATCAGCCTATATACCCATCAATAGATAAATGGGTAAAGAAAATGTGGTATTTACACACAATGAATTTCTACTCTACCTTAAAGAAAGATAAATCTGAATCATTTGTAGGAAAATGGATGCATTTTCGGACCATAATGTTAAGTCAGGAAAATCAGACACACCAGCTTAAATATCACATAGTTTCTCTCATACGTAAAATCCAAATTATAAATGAAGAGCAAAATAAAAGAAAGAAAATAGGAAGTAGGGAGAGATCTTCCTTAAATGGGAAAGGGGATCAACAAATAAAAGGAGTGAGGAGGGATGGGAAAGAAAGGGGATGATAAAAAGAATCAGGATGTGTTATGTACATAACACATAACACATGTTACATGTACCAACTCCACACAAAGAATGTAAATTGCTGAGGGGTCAATGTCTAGAAGCAGGCAGAAAGGGTTTCTGAGGCTTTGGCTATATTTTGACTTTTGATAGAGGTGCTATTTACATAGTTGCATTCATTTGGTAAAAATGCGGTGAATTGTATGTACATTGATGATTTGTGAAGTTTACTGTATGTTATTTTTACTAAAATGTCACTAAAAATAAGTATAAATACAAAATAGATCTTTAGGCCTTGAATCATTGCTTTCTAATTTAAAAAGCAGTAGAGATTTCTCTTTATGCCTCATTGAATTTTTTAAAGGAGGTACACATATGCCACTGAATTAATTAATTTCCTTTTATTATTCCTCTATTTCTTTCTTGGTGACTTACCTAAGCTTTTAACACTTAACCATATTTTAAAATTATTTTCTTTCTTTTTCCCTTCTTACCCATAAAGTTAGCATTGACTTCTGAATCTGAAAGCCTTCCTTACTTTCACACTTTTTATTTCAGGGTCATATAAATGCATTTCTAACATACTATTCTCAATTTGTTTTCTTTCTCAAAATGTTGGTAGAGATTTAAGATTCTCAGATTTGGTTAAGCCACATTTATACACTGTTCAATGACATCCTGTGTTTCTTCATCTCTGTGAGTAAGGCAATCTCACCCAAGAGGAATCTCCAATCTATTAACCTCAACATATGACTAGACTTATTCTACCATTGTCCTGTTGTATTTCTCCCACCTTTTCTTTAAGGTGACTGTATACACCTGGTTTCCCCAGAAAGAAAATCTTGAATTAATCCTATTGTCCTGATGAAATTATATGTAGAGGGTTGAAATGTGGTCTCCAAAAAAAATATATCCACTGAGAACCTCAAAATGTGGCCTCATTGTGAGTAAAGATATTTGCAGACGTAGGTTAAGGTAAGAATCTTAAAAGAAACTCAATTGGATTAGGATGGAATGGCCTCTAACTTCAAGAATGGCTGTCCTTACAGAAGCTAGAAAGAGAGAAATCATAGAGACACAGAGAAGAACATGGGAAAAGGGAAGCAGAATTTCGAGCGCTGCAGCTAGAAGCCAAGAAACAGTAAGGATTTCCAGGAGCCACCAAGAACTATGCAGGGGCAAGGGAGGTTTTCACTCTAGAGTCTACAGAGAGGCTGCAGCCCTGCTGACATCTTACCCTATGGATACATCATAGTTTTACCCTCCAGAGCTCCAGAAGTTAGGAGACTTGAAAAGCTTGGGGGCGGGGATACAGTCTCACAATCTCTCTATTGTTTTCCGTGTATTTCAAAACAAGGTGAAAAGAATTTGAGGCAGCTATCTCATAATACCTGTATATGTCAAAATAACAGTTCTAGAGATAAAAAATCTAGTTTATGAATCAACTCAAGTAGCATAAATCTATTTAGCCTACTAAAATATTTATAAACAGATGTTCAGCCTTTTGTGATACGTAAGTTTTACCTGAAACTAACAGTCTACCTTCCCACCTGAAATCTGAATTTGATTGGTCCTTGAGTCTTTTTTTTTCTTTTTTCTCCAGCTACACACACTTGTCATTCATCTCATGGTTTGAGTTCCCATCAATATACTGATGACCCTCAGATTTGTATTTCCTTCTTCAATCTTTCTCACACACTCCAAAAATCACATGTTTAACTCTACATAACACTTCAACATAATCCTCTAATAAACTTCACAAACTTAACACATTCAAAACTAAACTTCTGGATTTCCTCTACAAATCCTACCTTACATTATTAAACGACAAGTCTATTCTTCTTGGTTTTCATGGAAAACCTTAGCGTTATCCTTGACTTTTTCTCTTCTTTCATCCTCATCTATGTCCTAGTGGTCTGGAAATCCTGTTGACTTTCATTTAAAACATATTCCAGAATTGACCTCTTATTGCTTTCACTTGAATGAGCCTGGTCTAAAGTACCATCCTCTTTCATCTGGAATAAATGTAATTGTCTCCTAACTGGTTGCTCTGCTTCCATTCTGGACTATAGAGTACACTATTATATAGAAGACAAAAAATATTTTTACAAACATGAAGTCAGATCACGAAGTCCTTGAATAATTTCCCATCTCCCAGGTAACATCTGCACAGTTGTAACTAATCCCTATTCTTCTCCATCTTAACTTCCCTAACTGTTCATTACTCTTTTGTTTGATCACTCTTTTTCAACTACCCTCACCTCAACACCTTGCTTTTTCTTGAAACAAGTATTTCTTAAAATGCCTGCTTCCTATGCCTGGAATGTTCTGCTACTGCTTTCAGACATATATGGCTCATTACATGACTCCTTCAGGTTTTTGCTTTAATTCTCTTATTCATGTGTCCTATTCTAACCCGACACTTTTTTATTGGAAACCCTCCTCCAAACCCTGGAATTCCTAGTATTTCTTATCTTTCTCTATTTTTTATTCACTGATATATTCTAGAAATATAGAGCAGTGCCTTGAACATAGTAGGTCTTTATTGGACATTTGTACATTTGAATAAATGTTGGAATAATCCTGCTAAAGATAATCTACACCCATAAAAACAGTTCAGGGTGATTTGTGGAGGCCCCTCTCTCCCAAGTCTATGCCTGTTACAAAAAGAGCTGCATAGTTACCATAAAAGCTGCTACAAATTGCCAAGATGCAAAACCAGAGAGGCTTGAGTTTATGAAACACTGTAGATTACAGTCCAATCTTCCTTCCCCAATTGAGCCAATAACCTTCTTGTCTCCAAGGCTTCCCTAGACTATTTCAGTCTCTGAATATTAGCACTTTCAACTATCTATCAAGGTTCCCAGTTGATTTGTTAATTGGGAGTTTTATGAAACCATAAATAACATGTTTCTAGTTTTTCTGAGCTCAGAAATAAGGAATAGATGAATGGATTAATCAGATGGTAATCAAAATGTTAACTTTATTTATGGTAGAGGAGGATGAGGCTGGGATCTATGGCCATAATCAGCTTTCTAGATGCTTTCCCCATCCCTTTTCATTTGTTCATTAATAAAATCTACCACAACTCTCAGAGTCAATTCAGGACTTAAGAGTCCTGAGTTCTGAGGAAAGAAGCTTTATGTCCTGGTATGCGAGGAGGGAGAGTGGTTGGAAATGATGAAAAATTTTATTTACTGCTAGCTTTCACTCTGATGGCAATTATAAGTCAAGAATAAATCTCTCAAAATTAGAAAAGTTTCCTTTCTCAGATTGCCATAGCGTAACATATTTCATTAAATACAGGTACTTGTACATTCTCTGTGGTCGTGATTTTTTTTAAAACTTTCATGTAGTCTTCAAAAGGGAGAAAGAGAAAGATAAAACTCCTATCAATTCCATTGGTAATTATTTTCTCTCATTTCTCTCTCTCATTTATCTTTCTCTTCTTTTCCTTTTTATTCCCTTCTCTCTTTGCACTCTTTTTCTATGACTTAAAAAGGAGGCTGAAATTTGGTGCTGCTTGAATTTCTCTCTTTTGTTCTGATCTATTCTTCCCTCCTTTCCCTTCTCTTGGTTTGAATTATGAGTAGCTTTTGTTTATTCCACACCTCATAAACCCAGGTATTTTAAAATTAGTTCAAAAGTATTGTATTCTTATTTCTTTTTCCTAGGACATTAAATCCTAAAATTCTTGAAGTAACAAATCACTGATTTACATGAACAAAGAATGGGAAAAGCATTATGAGGGGCATTTTGATAACTGTGGTAATCAGGGCAGCAAATGTTTTCGGCCACCTTCTCTGGTACTGGGTGCTCCTCAAGATGCCTTTGGTCCAAGAGATCATTTAAGATCCAGTTCCAAAGCATTGCGAAGGTTAATATTTATAGATATGTCTTCACAGTAAAAACATTCAGTGTTTTCTACTTAAATGTTCATGACATCTCAAATATGTTAGAATTTGTATCTTATCTGTGATGATACTTATAATGTTATTGCTACTCACAGATTGAGGAGATGTTTACCATGCAGTATAATCACACTATGGGATATATTTTAAGATAAGAATCTAAGTAAGAGAAATGACTCTTTTTTTTGTATTAAATTCTTTTATTGGTACATTGTAGGTATACAACACAATTACATTTCTCATTGGGAATTGTACCTTTTACATAATGCATCTTGGTTCTTATTTTTTCT
>NW_004624788.1:8267273-8310772 GCF_000247695.1 Heterocephalus glaber | reverse complement strand
TCCAAATGAATTTTTGGATTGTTTTCTCGAGGTCTATGAAGTATACTGCTGGGATCTCAATTGGAATTGCATTAAATCTATATAACAGTTTTAGAAGTATGGCCATTTTCACTATATTAATCCTTCCTACCCAGGAGCAGGGGATGTCAGTCCATTTTCTGATATCATCTTCTGTCTCTCTTTTCAGAGTGCCATAGTTTTCAGAGAAGAGGTCTTTGATTTCTTTCCTTAGGATGATTCCTAGGTATTTCAGTTTTTTGGATGCCATTGTGAAAGGATTTATTTGCCCTATTAGAGAAATGACTCTTAACTATCCTTCTAACTAGTCTTCCTGGCCTTGGATTTAAATCTGCACTTGCACCATAGACTCAAATCAAACATTGGTCCAATTCTTTCTCACTGACTTTTTTTAAAAGCCACAGAACAGGGATGGCAGATTTTGATATCTTTAGAAATCATGGAGATAGTGTAAATAAGACAAGCATTTGGACATAAGAAAACTAACAGAGCAAAGATAATGACAGGTAAATGAGGTAGAGCCTCTGGAAAGTTAGAACAATCATGCTCTGGTTTAGAAGGAGAAGATCCTCTTCTCTTTGTTTGCCTAATAAGAATTGGTTGTTCTGGAGGAGATGGGATTTAGATACTGAGTAGGAATCTTCCATTTCCTAATTTAGAAAATTATCCTAATTTCCTGAAAGATGTGTATTGAGCAAAGATAGTCTGAAAAGTAGAATTGGATCATGGACCAGCTTTAGCTTTACTGTGGAACAATTTAAGCCCAATACCTCTGATAAATTTATTGCCTTGCCATGAACATCAAATGTCAATTAGCTAATGAAGTAGAAAAAAGAAGGGGATGAGATTTAGTTAGTGGCACTCTGCTATTTCAGGAAGGATACAAGTTATTTCAATAGGATTTAATGAATGTTGGTTGGGTGCCTACTTCATGATGGATAGTAAGTAAAATTCTGGGATATACCAGTGAACAACACAGACAAAATTCCCTAACCTCATTTGGCTTTCTATACCTACAGTTCTTTATGAAACATTAACTACAACTCTGTTGGGAAGTGATAGTATTACTATCAGTCTTTAGATGAAAGAAGCATTATGGAAAACATGTTTTAATCTAAATGTGCGGGACTTTCAATCATCATCTGTTTCCATTGTGCCACACAACATGCTCACTGCTGGAAGAAGCAGAGTGAGGGGGTGGATAGATGGCTCTCATAAAACATTTCTTTTATGTGTGTGATTTATAAATGCCTCTCACAATTGTTAATGTTACTATCAGCAGCTATCTATTATGTTTATCCTTGGCTCAGTACTGTGCTAAGTGCTTCTCTTATATTTGTCTTAAAACAATGATGAGTTAGGTAACTGTGATATTCCTCATTTTAGAGTAAGGCTTAAAGAAGACAAAAAGTTGTTCAGTGTATCACAGATAATGAATGGTGCATATCTACCTGAAACCCAGGTCTGTCCTGATTCAGAGCCTATGTTTTAAAACTCAGCCCTACCCTGGATCCCACAAGTCACTCCTTTAGAGTTCTGTGGAGACCGCAGAGTGAACAACTCACCAGAAGACAACATGCTAGATATGCTGTTCTCTCCTTACCCATTGGAGGAAGCCAATCGCAAAGATCTTTTCTGAAGGACGATGATCAGGGATTCAGGCTCAGCTTGCTCAGCTGTGAGAATCATAGCATCAGGAAAACAAAACTCTTCTTCCTTCTCTCCCTAATCTGCAGCATTTTCCACAGGCTGCCTTAGCAGGTTTGACCATAGCCCACCACTCTGCACTGTCTTACTGATAGTCAGTTTTCCCAGGAAATTTAATAGGTCACATAGGTATCAAAATAAGTAATGTCCTAAGCCAATTGTAAATGAGAAAGTCATGATTAGATTAATTGCTTTAGACCTAATAGTTCTTGGCATAATATACACAGAAATAATACTTATTAACAACTATTTTACCTCACTGATTTATGGAAGCTGAGAAAATATTTGAGATATTTATAAATGAACAGCTCCTTCTCATCAATTATTAATAAGCAACTATTGAATTCTATAGATTATGTTTAGTAAACACTTTATTTTCTTCTACAAAGTTCCCTGTTTTTTGTTTCTTTCCTTGGTCAACTGATCTGGTCACTGAAATGAGAACTTTGAGTTGTAAATTTTCCCTCTACTTTAAACCCCATATATAGTCATCAAGGCCTATCTATACTACCTTTGAAACATTTTAGAATTCTTTTGTTCTTCATTCACACCATCCTTGCCACAAATTTTTAAAAAATTAATTTCTTGGACTGCTACATTAGTCTCTCTACTGGCTCCCTCCTTCCATTTAAAAATTATCGAGGAGTGATATCAAGGTTCTGATAATTGCTTAGATTATAATGCTAGTCCATCAAAACCCTTCAAGAGTGTTTTATTGACTATAGAATAAAATTTAAACTCTATTGACAAGCCTAATGTTTAACACCATTCATTTAATTTTTTTTTTTTTTTTTTTTTTTTTGTGCCGGGGATCAAACTCAGTACCTTTCACTTGTAAGGCAGACATGGTGCCACTGAACTAATTCCCCGGCCCTCATTTAAATATTTATTAAGTTTCTACCATTTAATACAGATTGAGGGGGATGAACAAGGGATGTTTTACACTATCAAATAAAACCACCCAGCATCTAGTAGAGGAGCTATACATATAAAAACTAATACAAATAAAGAATAATGGAGCTTTAGTTAGAAGTTTGTTTGAGGATGGAATGAAGAAAAGATTATTTCTTGCAGGGTTTATCTGTTTGTTGGCTTTTTAACATGCATTCTACACCTTTAAATCAAACCAGATTATGCTTTTTTGGTTTTAAGAATTGAAGATATAATACAGGCTAAACCCATTCATGTCTTCCTTGCCCTTGGTCTCAGTTAATGGTTCATAGTCATCTAAATTACGCTTCTCAAAAACAAAGTGCTGAAACTTTTGCAGAGAACTCTAAGTCAAAAATGCTCTCGTTTTCCATCTAGAAGGAGAGATGAAAGCACAGTGATCCAAGAGTTGCTAGCAGCCATTTTGGAAATAAGGGGGAGGCCAAACTCACAATGAAACCAACATTTTTGAAAGATGAGGAGAAAATGACAAGAATTGTATTTCGGATGAGATTTTTGAGCTGAAAGATTAAGCACTGCTTAAATTTTGTCCTAATTCTGAATTTTTTTATTTATCTAAGCAACATATACTTTTTATTGTTTAAGCAAGTTTATATATGGTTTTGGTTCCTTGTTGAATTCTTAATAAAAATATTCTGGAAACCTCAATGCTGGATGTTAAAGAAAGATCTCTTTTCTGATATAAATTCCTACCTGTGAGGCCTATACTATTTTTGTCAACTATATTCTTATAGATTTTTTTTTTTTTTAAATGTTTGCTTCACTTTGAAGACTCCTATAAAGTCCATCCTGCTTGCCTGGGTCAAGAATGTGCTCTTTTTGATGTGCTATTCTGATTGTTCTTCCACAGAATGAGTTCCTCATGGATTACTTTCAGGAAACTACTCCTTTTTCTCAGCCATATGGACTAGATATCTCTCACTGTTCTCCATAGTTCCGGGTATGGACATGAACATACGCTTGGCCAATGAGCTCAATGAGCATTTCACTGGTTACAAAGTTTAGTTTTGTAACTAAATTTAAGCACTAACTCTGGTATTTCAGAGTTCAATCAGAAAATAGAAAAACAAAGTAATTTGAATAGAATGATCTATTGTAAAGAATTAGCAGTGATTTATAGGGAATTAACTATGAAGGGATTTAAGAGAAATCTAAAGAATATCCTAAGACTGAAGAAGAATATATAGCAAAGAAATAAACTTGGAACATGGGAAATTCTTCCCAAAGATTCAGATCCTCTTGGAAAGGTTAAGATGGTAACCCTGGAATGCTCAGATAAGAACTGGCTCAAAATTGGTGGGATATGGTGAGTAGGTAGAGAATTGCCTGTTAGGATAACAGGGAAATTCACTAGGAAGCTGCCTGTAGGAATTGCTGTTAAACTTACTAAAAAACAAGGTAGAGAGGAGTGAGGTAGGGGTGAAGTTGCTGTTGAGCCCACTGGAAACACTGGAAAGCTAACAGGGAGCTGATAGGAAATGAGCTGTGGTGCCCTTAATCTTAAAATGGATGTCACATTCACACAATGTAGTAATGCCCTCTGCAGGTATTATCTCAAGGTGTGGTTCACTGGTTTCATTCATAGTATCATACTGATTATCATGGAACACATGATATTGAGAATGGACTAAGCTCAATGATAGGGCAGAGATCCCAATGACAGAGTAAGGTTTGGGATCCTTATTATTTGCTTCCCAAATTTGACCTAATTCCTTTCTGAATGAAGCCTGTAGTGACTCAAGATAGAAACAAATCTCTAGATATTATTTGCCCTCTTTTGGAGATGAATGATTTCAATATGAAAGACAAATGTACAGCTGTAATATGGTTTCATAAATTCAAATGGTCACAATTTAAGAAATTGGATTATTTTTGTGGGCACTTTTCCCAACTACTGCTGAAAAGTAATCTACCTGAAAGTCAAAGACAAGGGGAGAGAATTTTGCTGAACTCACAGAAGAGTGGTCTTGCAGTGAACCATTAGCTTTGCTCATGATCTCAGTGCTGTCAGTTGTGGCTGAGTTGTATCAATAACCAGCCACTCATGTGATCTGACAGGGGAGGGATTTCCTGATGAGCATTTCAAACATGTGAGCCCAGAAACTGCTCTCAAATAACTTGGCACTGCACCCAGAGATGACAGTCTCTATTATATATATATATATATATATAAATACAAATTTGTAAGGAAAGACCTCTGCTTTTCTTATATTTCCATACATTTTGTTTAAATTAGAAGACTGTTGTAACAGAATAGAACATGATGTCAGAAGAAGAAATAGAATTGGAACACCCATTTCACTCACCTTAACAATTTTTAATTTTCTTCTCTTTTCTTACATGGAACTTTGGCCTGACAAGGAACTTGGGTCAGAGGAAGGAGGGCAGAAAGGGGAAAACAGAAGAGAGTGTGGTAGAAGTAAGGAGTATTAGAAGATACTCATTAGAAGTTGGGAACTTGAAACAATAAAGATGATTGGAGAATCTTTTCTCTCTGATACCCTTCTATACTTAGAGAAAGATTCATGGTAGGAATCTAAGGAAATATTCATCTTGAAAATTCAGGAACACCAAAGTGGATTATTGGGAGTCTTCTTCAATGAGAAATCCTAGATCTTTTAGGAGAAACAATGTATGTGGTATGGCTGCTACAGGATTTGAGCCCAAAGCTCTCTTGTAGGAGGGAAATAGCTTCCTCAAACTATGGGGAGTATAAATTCATATTTTCTCAGAGATCAGAAAATTCGAAGGAACAAATGGTTTAAAATACATGCAATTGATACATCTGAATGCGGTAATATCAGGTGTTTCTTAAATCAGAGACTCTTGGGGAACTTGTTCTTAATTCTTACAAAAAGTGGACTTTTAAACTAGCAGAATTGGCTGAGCTTTGGAAGGATGAAAAGAAGTATTATTGTTGATAGCTATTCATTCAAGAAAAATGGAAAGAACTCTGTTCACTTTGTCACATCCAATAGCTGGCAACAGACCAACTGTTAGATTAGATGATTAGATTAGATTAACAGACCAATTATTAGATGAGTGGATAAAAATATTAGAGTAT
Organism: Heterocephalus glaber; assembly: GCF_000247695.1. Next base: position 8,305,032 of record NW_004624788.1, on the reverse strand, counting down.
GTCCACACAGTGGAATGGTGAATAATCAAAACAAATGAGTTAGTGACACATGCAACAATGTGAATGAATCTTCAAACAGTTCTGTTTAGCTGGAGAATGCAGATGAAAAAAGGGTACATGCTCTGCAATCTGACTCTAGAAATGCAAACAAATCTATAGTGACAAAGCATGCCAGTGGTTGCTTGGGTATGGAAGAAAAGCAAGAAAGAATGAGAAAGGGGAATTTCAAAGGGGCCAAAGGAAATTTTGGGAAATGATGTGTATGTTCATAGTCTTGCAATGGTAATAGTTTTATAAGCCTATACCCATGTCATATTGTACACTTTCAATATTGCATGTCAATTATGCTTCAGTGTATCTGTTAAATAAACAAGAAACTTGTTTCTTGGCCAGAATAATTACTTGTGATTTTGAAATCTTCTGGGTGAGAAACTGCCTCCCAACTTCAGAAATAACACATCTTTCTTGGAGAATGTGAGAATATTAGAGTGGAGAGCTTGTGAAATAAGAATGGGAAAGCCACAATAGCTTCCAAGATAGACAGAGCTATTGGATTTGAAATCTTAATAAAAAGATGAAGCAATAGTTTAGAGCTAAGCCAGTTAATTTTACTACTGACATCCAAGTACTTGGTTATAGATAACACTTAAATTGCAGGGAGGGTTAGGCAAAGATTGTACAGTGCATACTATAGACATGGAGTTGGCATTTACCACTACGAGAATAGGATGCCAGGAAAAGCCGGGAAGATAGGAAGATCAATGTCACTGGTCTAGACTGACACCTAAATTTGTTTATGTTCAGTGCACAAACAGGAAGCCCTGCCTCTATGTCTACATTTTTATTGAGAAGACATTTACCAACCAGCATTCTATTGACCTGAGATAGATGAAGGAAAGAAAGAAGAAATACGAAAATTTCTAAACCATGTCATGTACAAAAGAAATAAGATGCCTATGTGTCTGCAGATGACTGAACTTAGAATCAATGGTTAAAAATTATTAGGTGGCAGTGCTTGATTTAATATAAAGAAGTTATTGGTAATAGTGGATAATATTTTAAAAATGAAATTAACTGATTTGGAGACAGCAATCTCCTTTGTCAGCAAGAGCATTGGAGCAGAAGCTAATTACAAATATTGTTTCCACAGTTTGTGCTCCCTTAAGGTAAATTATGTGTAATGTAATCGATTGATTCAGGAACACAATCTGTATTATACAGACTACTATTAATTACAACATGATCACTAACTGTGTGCATCATAGAAATCCACAGCAGTTTGGTGTGCAGAGCTGCCTGCTTACATTTCACTGCAGTCCTTTTTCAGTATCAGCAATTTTAAATTGTGCTGAAATTTTATGCTTTTCTGCAACCTGATTTGAATTAGGCTCACTTTTAAAACATGACTTTTAGGTGATTCAGAGATACATATGAAATCTTAGCTTGCTCAATTAAATTAATTGCCTTTACAGCACAACTTTCTTATAAAGTAAAATTTCTCAAGATTACAACTATAAAAACTATGCATTTTAACCTCTGTAGAAGAGCTGATAACATTGTGCAATATCAGACTAGATTTTCTGAGGTTAATTTTTCAGCTGATTCTAATAATCTTAGAAAGGCTAGCCAACATGAATGTAATTCCTTCCACTTGGAACATTACCCTACTCACCTCTTCATTTTTATCTGAAATTCTCCTTCTTAGGTCTCAACTTGGAGTCTCTGGAAGTAAATTTTAGGGGGAAATAACCAATAGCTTGGTTTCAGCCAGGTTAAAATTTTCATGCCATTTTGATACCCAAGGAAAAATGTGAGTTGGCCGTTGTGTGTTTGAGTCTGGAATAGAGAGAGGAAAGAGCACAGTGTGATGCTGCCTATTTCCAGGAGACTGGGCAAGCAGTGAGCATGTGGGCTAGGGAGGAGGAAAGAAGCAGGAGCAATCCAAGGTTCTCTGACACTTCCTAATATAATAGAGATGGAATAGTCAATGAGGTATGAGAAAACTCATGTGGACACCATCACAAAGTCATGAGGAATATTTCCAAAGCAATGAAAGTCCACTCCAATTCTGAGCTCTTCTTACCAAACATATATAACTCAATATAATTACGGGAAAACATCAGACAAACCCACATTGAGGGACCAGTCACAAAATAATAAAAAACTTGGAGCATTCAAGTAGATTAAGAACACAAATAAAGGGTAAGAAACTCCTTCAGATGAAAATTGAAGGGAAAGGATAAAGAATTTCAGTGTGTTATCTTAGACTGAATCTTGAGAGAAACTACTTTTTCCTAGACTATAAAGTAGATTATTGGCACAGTTGGCAAGATTTGAATAGGTCTATAGATTTGATAGTATTATTGTATTAAAACTATTTTTCTGATTTTGATATCTGTATTTTTGCTGTGTAAAGAGAAAGTCACATGCAAGTATTTAAGGAAAAGGGCCTAATGTCTGCAATATATCCCCAAAAGGTCATTTTGACATCTACAACTACATCTATCATGTATCTATCATCTATTTATCATATCATATATCATTTCGTATCATATCCAGCATCTGTCTATCTATCATCTGTCTATTTATCTATCTTTTAGCTATCAGTAGACTATGATAAAGCCAATGTGGTAAAATTTTAATTTGGGAAATAAGGCCGAAGGATATATGGCAATGTTTTGTACTGATTTTTAACTTTTATTCATCTGAGATTATCTGAAAATAAAAGAAACATTAAAAATTGTGAAAAAGAGCAGAAAATGAAATCATAGGCATATTCTTCTTCAATTATCCTACAGATGGAAAAATTTGGTCCTCTTGTTCCCTAAAATCCATCAGATGCTGTACTTACATCTTTTACTCTTGAACTTCATTTTTAATATGCTTTTTGTTTCAGAAATTTCAGAGTTGTCTAGCCTCGAGGTGACTTTTGCTAGGTTTTTTTTTCTGCACAGAGAAATTTCTAATGATCTTGGATAGAATTAGGCCCTGATGAAAGAGTACTTCAGTATGGTTTATGGGCTTATTCTACTGGAATGGGAAGCCTAGGAAAATGACTTTTCTCATGAAGAGGTTCTTTGATACATTAGAACAACAGTGATATTATTGTCACCCAATAATTTCATTCCAAGACCAAGAGCTATACAAAAGTCATAAGAATACATTCATGATGGTTGGAAATAGGGCTTTGTAAGAGTGAAAAGACGACTTTTTAGTTCCAGAACAAGTGAGCTTTCTGAAAAGATTCTGTTGAAGTCAAGAAAATGGCAGCTGGTCTGTAGGACATTCACTTTAGCTCTTTTTCTCTTTAATATTTGCAGTTTCATAGAGACCAAAAATTCTTTGTTTCCCCAGATTTTCTTGGCCTCTCAGACTTCTGAGTGACTCTTAGTTGTCACTCACCAACAAAGGCTGAACATTTGCCAGAAGATTTGAGAGCAAATTCCTCAGGCCTTCAAGCAAGCTATGAATGATTAGCGAAATCAGCATTAGTAATTAAACCATGAAATGAATATGAACCATGGAACATTTGGAAGGTTATGACAGAACACACCTAGCAGCTGCTGAGCATGAAGGACTTCTAAGAGAAGCACTTTAATTTTCAGAATATTTAGGGGTCCCCTCTAGCTGTGAGCCAGCATTTCCCTAGCTGGCAATCTTTTAACACTCCTTAATAACTAATATAAATCACGAAATTTCATAATGATGTAAGGCATTGGCTTAATATGTGGGGTTGACTTAATATGTGTCAGCTCTCAATTTATAGTACAATGTATTGAGTAATTCTGCATAAATTATTTTGATCAGTTTATGCTGTATAAGAATGGGTTTTGAAAATTGCTTGATTTTCCTTTTGGAGGATTGATTTACTAAGGGGGATTTTTAGAGGCCCAGAAATATCAAGCCTTCACCCTCTCTGTTAAAATATGAACCTTCTCATGAATCCAAAAAAGGGAACTGAATTTCCAGAGATTATACAATTATAGGATATCCATCAAAATATCTGTCTGCTGAGAATATTTACTAGTAGTTGCTTCCTCGGCAGCACTTCTTAGCAGCACCTCCATGTTGAAAGAAAATTATCATTTTATTTATGGAAAGTACTTTTTTAAAAAGTTGAAAGAATGATAATTTTTTTCTAATTTGGTGTTTTTATATCAACTCAGAAAATGTTCTCAAATTAAAGTAGAAATAACTTAAAATGATAAAGTAGGCCCTTGTTTAACTCTATTCAATGTAAATGTTTTAGTATTTTATTGGTACATTTTAGATATACATAATGATCACATTCATCATAGGAAATTTATACTTCAACATAATATATCTTGCCTCTTCTTTTTTTCCCCATTCCCCTCTCCTCCCTTCAACCCTTCTTCCTCTCCTTATTTACAAAAGATTTGTTTCTATTTTTTCCTTCTTTTTTATTGAAAAATATTCATACTTCTACTTCCTTCAAATTATCAATGAATGTTCAGTAAATAGTCCCCAAAGACCATTATGTGCATTTCAGTTGACATAATAAAAAGGATATCATTTGGGCAACATATTTTGCTAAGTCTTCCACTCAGGTTTATCTCTTGGTGTTCTCAGGAAGAAAGAAAGGATGGTTGGTTGGTGTAGTAGATATCGATGTCGACATTCACATAAATTTCCTGTCTCAAAAGTCACAAATTCCAGTGACATTTTCCTTTCAAGTTGCAGCTTTAGCCAGTAAATATCCTTGAATAAGGCTTTTAATCTGATGACCAGAAAATGATAAAAAGAGATTAAATTAAAAATAAGTAACTCCCTGGCCAGGGATATAGCTCAGTGGTTCTGCCGCCTGCCTCTCAAGCACAAGGTCCTGAGTTCAATCCTCAGTACCAAAAAAATTAAGTAGCTCCCACTAGCATGACAGGTTCTGATGGCTTCACTGCTGAATTCTACAAGGCATTTAGAGGAGAGCTATTGTGACTACTGTTTAAACACTTCAATGCAATTGAAAAGGTAGCAATAATATTAACAAAGCCAAGGACAAAAATCATATGATCATCTCAATAGATGCAGAAAAAGCATTTAATAAAACCCAATACCTACTCATGATAAAATCCCTACAGATAATTGGAATAGATGGTTTTTATCTCAACCTGATAAAGGCCATCTGTGAAAAACCAACAGCCAATATCCTTCTAAATGGTCAAAAACTGAAATCCTTCACACTAAAATCAAGAACAAGACAAGGATGTCCACTATCACCACTCCTGTTCATTATAGTCTTGGAAACATTAGTCAAAGCGATTAGATAAGAGAAAGAAATAAAAGGAATAAAGATAGGAAAGGAAGAAGTTGAAGTGTCATTATTTGCAGATTACATGACAGAAGACCCCAAAAACTCTACCAAAAGTCTTCTGGACTAAATAACCAAATTCAATAAAGTAGCTGGATACAAGGTCCACACACAAAAATCAATATCCTTCCCTGTTATTAAGAAATCAACCAATAACTGATGCTGGCGGGGTTGTGGGGAGAAAGGAATCCTCCATTGTTGGTGGGAGGGCAGACTGGCACAACCACTGTGGAAATCAATATGGAGATACCTCAAAAAAGTAGGATTAGAGGTCCCATTTGACTCAGCTATTCCCCTGCTGGGTATGTTCCCAAAAGAATGAAAAGAATCATACCACAGTGATATATGCTCACCCATCTTTATAGCAGCAGTATGTAATAGCTTAAACTTGGAAAGAGCCTAATTGCCCATCAACTGGAGACTGGATAAAGAAGATGTGGTTTTTTTAATAAAATGGAATACTACTTAGCCTTAAAGAATGAGAAACTACAGATATTTATAGCTGAATCGATGCACATTGAGGCTATATTCTTAAGTGAAATAAATAGGACACACATGTGTAAATACTGAATAGTTTTCTCTGGTGTGAAAAATTAAAAGTGTAAATAAGGATCAAAATATATAACAGATAATGTGAAATAGGAAGAAAAGGTCTAAAGGAGTAGGGGAAGTGGGAGGGGTAGGGGAAAGGAAAGAACGGAAAAGAAAAAATATGAGAAAAGGAAAAAATGGAAACAAAGTCTTTGTAAATAGGAAAGGGTGGAGGGGGTGAAAGGAGGGCAGGGGAATGGGGAAAAAATAAGAACCAAGATATATCATGTAAAGGTACAAGATCCCAATGATGAATGTAACTGTATTGTATACCTAAAATGTACCAATAAACTTAATGGAAAAAAGAAATCAATAGCCTTCCTGTACACAAACAACAGACTCATGAGGGAGGAATTGGAGAGACAACTCCTTTCACAGTAGCATCCACAAAAATGAAATATCTAGGAACCAACCTAACGAAGTCAAAGATCTCTATTCTGAAAACTACAGCACTCTGAAAAAAGAGACTGAAGAGGTTATCAGAAAATAGAAAGACATTTCTTGTTCCTGGGTAGGAAGAACAAATATAGCAAAAGTGGCCATACTTCCAGAACTGCTATATTCAATGCAATACAATCTTAATTGAAATTCCAACAGCATATTTCACAGAATTAGAGAAAAAAAATCTAAAAATTCATTTGGAACAAGAAGAAACCTAGAGTAGTGAAAGCAATTCTAGGCAACAAAGACAAGATAGAAGGTATCACAATCCCCAACTTGAAACTATACTACAAAGCTATGTGATAAAAACAGCATGGTACTGGCAAAGACACAGATCAGAGGATCAGTGGAACAGATTAGAAGATGCATAAACAACTCCAGACACATTCAGCCACCTCATCTTTGACAAAGGAGCCAAATATTCTCACTGGATGAAAGATAGCCTCTTTAATAAATGGTGCTGGAAAAACTGAATTTCAGCCTGCCAAAGATTAAAAGTAGACCCATATTTTTCACAATGCACTAAACTAAAATCAAAGTGGATCAAAGATCTAAATTTTAAAACAGAAACACTAAACTTGCTTGAAGATAGGATAGTAGAACTCCTGAAGACATTGGCATAGGAAAAGACTTTATGAACGAAACCACAAGTTTTTGTTTTTTTTATATAAAATGGAGTACTACTCAGCCATAAAGAATGAGAAACTAGAGACATTTATAGCTAAATGTATGCACATTGAGGCTATACTCTTAAGTGAAGTAAATAGGACACACATGTGTAAATACCAAATACTTTCTCTGGTGTGAGAAACTGAAAGTGTAAATGAGGACCAAAATGTATAATAGATAATGTAAAATAGGAAGAAAAGGTCCAAAGAGGGAAGGGAAGTGGGGGTGGGGTAGGAGAAAGGAAAGAAGGGAAAGAAAAAAATATGAGAAAAGAAGGAAAAATTGGAAACAAAGCTTTTTGGTAAATAGGGAGGGGTTAGAGAGGTGGAAGGAAGGGAAAGGGAAATGGGAAAAAACAAGAATCAAGATATGTCACATACAGGTACAAATTCCCAATGATGAATGTGATGATAATGTATATCTAAAATGTACCAATAAACTTAATGAATTAAAAAAAAGGAAAGGGAGTCTGAGGAGCAGCATCACCACTGGGAAACTTGTCAAAAACATAGACTCTCAGACTTGCTGAGCTAGCACTTGCATATTAGAAATGTTGCCAGTTGGTCAGTGCACACACAGAAGTGTACAGTACATGGCCAGAGGTCACAGATGGTGCTTTATGTGAGATTTGGGCCAGGGAGAGAGGTGAAAAGGAAACCTGTATTTTTAGAAGTATTGGTGTTATTTCATTTAACTAGTAAAATGCATGTACAATACCTTTACTATAAAGAATAAAGAGAATCTGGCAACTGAGTAAGTTAATTATATTATCAAAATTCTTGATTTGAAAAGTGACAGAGAAAGAATTTAGAATCTGATATATCTCACTTCAAAGAATGCCTAGCTCCATTCTGGGATTGGATAAATTAATCAGTGTTGGGTTTTAGAAAGTTAAAATGAGACTCAACAATAGGGGATTGTTCTCTGTCAATTGAAACTAGCCCTCATGAGTGAGACGGCTTATGTAGATATATCGTGGGAAAACATTTGGGAAATGAAACCTGCTATTTTCAATAACTAAACTGTAAAGTATTCCTTGTACTCCTTTCTCTAGCCCATTCATATATAACCAAATTCTCAATGATCTCCTTTTCCTTTAATATCCAAATATCAGTTATCTGAGTTGTCATCTTGAATAACTGTGGAAAGATTGCTCTTTTATCCGCTCCCCAAGTGTATCTGAAAATGTTAGGAGATTGTCTCCATGTTGTATGATATCAGTGTGATTTTCACTTGTTGGCTTTATTAGACATCTGTTTCATGTCTGGTTCCTCAGTACTATTTCACCCTACCAATGAGGACAAGAATCTCTATAAATTTTCCAAAGAAGAGTTAAAACCAAGGTTTAGGAAACAACAGTAGTGAACTACAATGTAGAAAATGAACGAAGTTTTAGTTCTCTGCCAAGTGGATCTTTTCTTCCCTGGCTCTGAGTTTTGGTACACCTCAGTGTTTCAGAAGCCAGCCTCAGTTCTCTCTACTTGGGTTCTTTGGTCATTTCTACTCTGTCTTGAAGACATGATCACAATTTTTTCTTGGGCTAGTAAGAGAGGATAAGAATTCTTATCTACTTCAATTTGAGACTTGCCTCCTCCCTCTGGATTTGTGGAAATGAGAAAGTTCATTTCCATCCAAATAATGTAAAATGTTCTCCATGTTTCAATCAGGCAATTGCAATGCTCATCTTATTTTCCAATTAATTCAAGGTAAAATATTATCTTGCAGGGTGTGTGTGTGTGTGTGTGTGTGTGTGTGTGTGTGTTGAACTAAAGATATTTCCCACCAATCTATCAGTATTTCTTCTGTCAGGTCAACGTATTCCACCTGATATAGCTTTGTCTCTTTACTAACTATGCAGCTACTTTTCAAAAGACATATAAGAATAAATAATCTTTTTATGAAAGGAAATCTAAAGTCTAAAGAGAACATTTAATCTCTTGGATGAATTCAGCTTCCCAAGGAATTACTTCTACACAACCTGGTGGGTTTAGTGATTCTATTCCATCCTCTCCACTAGGGCTGGCACATGCCATCACTCACAGAACAGGTGTGTTTATAAGTGTGCATGTGAAGAAGGAACCACAAGGTTATAGAGAAAATAAATCTATACAGTGGTTAGACTGTCTGACACCATGTTGACACAATAAATCATAGAAGCTGGCAGCATCCAAACACTGACTCATAGCTTCTGCTTTTTCTAAAGGTCATTTAATTAGAAGCAGTCTGTATTAAGGGATAGGGGAGTGTCTCCAAACAGGGGACATGTACCTCAAACACACATTTTATAACCATCTTGAAAGCAAAACTTCCTGCAATCCATCAAGTGACATTACATACTTAAGCAGATCTTTTTCCTCCTTGGGCTACACTATTGACTATGCTGTTTCTTACCTTGGATACAGGATTGTATTTATGCCTCTGAAAATTATTTAGGTCATCTGTAGGTTCTAGGATAAGTTTTGTTGCCTTCACTGGATAAATTCTCTGTCCAAAATTTGAAAATTGAAAGAGTGGAAGAAAAAAGGAAATTACACGTTTACGATGGTTGCTCTTATTTCTTTGAAGTCACACACATTCTTATATACTTAAGCTCTAGGACTTTGTAGGGGACAAAATGTGCTTGAAAATAAATTTAAAAGTTTAAAGGGCCTGATAAAGTTCTTTGAATTTTTCATGGACACCTCCTATCTCTCTGAAGTCTCTTGCCTTAAAATTATTTTAGAGAAATACAGGTAAATATCTTGTATTTCAGTGGAAGAAAATACTGGTAACCTTAAGGAAAAAGATCTTATATGGAGAGTAACCTTAGCTCGTTATTGCTTCAGTTTGAGGTGAAACATGGCCTTCATTTGTTACCATGATGGTTTTCCTGAGACCAACTGAGTACTTGACCAGATTTATCCCTGTAGTAGCTAATGCTGGATGCCTGTGGTTTGAATGGCTTTTGAAAGTCAGTAGAAGCCATAAATCAATGGTTGGATATTCCCAGTTTCTCTGGTTTATTCTTCAAAATGGATCCAAAGACAGTAGCAATTTAGAAGATTTAGTTTCTCGGTGGCCAGGTATTTCCTTTTTCACACTTATACTTACTCACTGAGTGATTGTATGTGACAGTCACCCTTGCTCTTTGAACATGTGCCCCCTCAGTGGAACCAATGGAGGGTCTATAATGGAGCTTGCCTCACAACTTATCTTTTCTCCTGGTAAAGGGTGCATTTGTGGATAACCTCAAAAACCTATGTACGTATTTGAGAGAGGGGAAAGGAGAGAGACAGCAAAAAAGAAGAGGAAGAGGGAGAAGAGGAGAAAGTGTTACAAATTTGAATCAAAAGTTGGGTTGCTGATTTGTAGATAGTAGGAGAGTCTGTTTCCTAAAATAATGTAGCAAGGGTTAGATTAGCATCACTTAGATTTTCAAGAAACTTTAAAAATGTGACTCATCTCAAGGTTAAAAACCTTCCAGGACTTCTCATCCTACTTGGAATAAAATTCAGCCCTTCTCCTGTGTCCTGGATGGTTTTCCTTGATTAAGCCTTCACCTTCTCTGGGAGTCCCACTATGTACCACTAACTTATAGTGCCCAATGGTTCCCACTTGTGGCCCTTGGCTACTTATAGTCAGTATTTTTCTTTTGGACATTGTTCACCCTCTGGAAATTTAAATACCTGGCTCCATCTTCTCACTCAAATGTTCAAAGTCATTACTTTTTTAAAAAATTATTTTTTATTTTAATTTTTTTTTCAAAGTCATTACTTTTGAGATTAAGTGTTCATTCCAAGACAGGCTTCCCTCTTACTTTGGTTTGAAATGCAGAAAATATTTGTTTGTTCACAAGTTCAGTTTTTCACTCCCTCAATAGAATATCAGCTCTAATTGGGCAGGGACTTTATCTGATTCAGAGCTGAATCCTTAAGGTTTGATTTAGTGCCTGTCATGTACACAAATACTTTTAAAAAGCTCTTTGGACTATTGAACGAATGAAAAAAACCCACTAGTTTTCAGAGAGACTGCACACATTGGGTTGCATTTAGAATACAGATCATGGATGGAGGAAAAAAATTGTTTTATTCTCTGGTTCACTTGGCTGCCCTCAAATTTTGCTCTTTCATGGGCAGATGAAGAGGGATTCCATGGAATACAGCTTGCGATTTTTGGAAATCCTAGGAGATAATGACACTTGTGGCAAGGGAAAACGCTTGAATACAGCAGTGCATCTCTCTACACAAAGAACACCAGGTGTGGTGGTGCATGCCTGTAATCCCAGCACTTGGGAGGCTGAGCCAGGAGGATCAATGTGAGTTCGAGGCCAACCTGGGCTACATAGTGAGTTGAGGCCAGCCTGAACTATATATCAAGACCCTCTCTAAACAAACAAACAAACTAACTAACTAACCCCATGTGTATAGAGCAGAGAAATATACTTGGAATTGGATAGAAGCTCAAGTCCTCTCTTTGCTACCTTGAATCTTCTGTAAACCTGGATAAAACACAGACTTCTGGAGTTGTTTTCTCATCTGTGAAGTAGAAAACATAATAAAAAGTGCTAAAAATTCTTTTGAGTACTTCCTCCATTCCAAGCCCTATATAAAATTTGCAAACATTATTTTGTTTAGTTCTTAGGATCACTCTTTCTCTGTGCCACTCCTAAACCACAGATGAGGAAGCTCAAGAGGGATTTGGTGATTATGATAATCACAGAGGAGCACACACACAAGTGGCAAAGTTAGGATTGAGCTGGAATTTGAAACTCAGGGTCTTAATGGAAATAATATGCTCTTTTACTTTTCAGTACATTTGGGAAAACAAAGGACATCACCATGAAGCTGGATAGAATTTATCACACCCTCTTGTAGTTGTCACGAGCACATATAACTCCAACTATCAGACTGGGAGAGATCCAAGGTTACATGTTCTTTTTTCCCCTGGTGTCTTCAGTATCTAGCCCAGAGTCTTATACATTTTAAAATATATATATAATAAAATATAATATATATATGTTTTAAAATAGCTATCTTTCATTCTCACTTCCATTTTGCTTTCTTCTCTTGTGACAGAAATTACATTTGCCATAACCCACCAGTTATTTCAAAGACATTCCTGAGGAAGGAATGAGAAACAGAATATGTCCTGGGCTCACTCCCCAACTGTCCCTCTTCCAGTCTGCTGATAATCTGCACTGCTCTGCCTCCAGTAAACCCAGTTTTGTCAAGAATTTGGTGTGATTCCCAAGGCAGGTTAGCGTGAGTGCTATATTTATAACACAAATATGAATAGACACATTTAAAATTCTAGGAAGTATCATTAGTTCTATATGAAGTACAGGCCCTGGCCTTGGTAACTTCACACAACGCAAGAATAAGACCCTTGCCACACAATGCATTCAACAGTATTGATTTCACAGGAGGAGATAATGGTTCTGTGACTCCAGGAGCAAGAGCTGAGGACAAACAAATGTGATAGGATACATAAGTTTTAGAAGATGTAGCTTTTCTAGTGCCATCTACTGTTGAAATTAAGAGGGAAATAATTTATTTCTTATTTATTTGCCCTTTTCTATATTAGGGTCCCCAAAGGGGGAAAAAACAAGCTATTTTCAGCTATATGATTTTGATATTAATGTTTTAAGTTTATCATTTGTGGAATATGTAATTTCTTTTTGAATTTTTAAATTTATATAACTAGTAAATAATTATGTAAGAATCAACACACTTTGGTGAACAAATCATTCTTGAGAGTGACAGAATTGTCATTACTGTTGCAAAGAGAAGGGAATAAAATTTCAAAAGCATTAAATGGTATTCCTTGGCCTAATGCCCTGGACAGTCTGAAGTAAGATTGAGGAACAAAAGCCAAACCTCAAGATCCTCTCATTAGCTAATAACACAGACGTATATTGGAAAGAAAACAAAAAACAGGTTCATACTTCAAATAAGAAATCAGCCTGGGGGCTTTAAATTGCTTGCCTTAGGTGTCTTCTGTCTTCTGCTCCCTAAAATACCTTTGACTCAATAGTCTTTTGAGATCCTTAAGGCTCATCTTCTATTCCCTGAGCAAATAAAATTTTCATGGCTGGAGGAAGCTGAATGTTAGGAAGGGAGCAGATATGCCAAACCTTTTGTCTTTCCACTAATTCCAACTCTCGGTCTATATATAGCCATTATCTGGGAAATTTAATACAGTCGCACTTTTATGGAAAGCTACAAACTGTAGGTAGAGATGAGTTAAATTTAAAGTGTGCCATTTTGTCTTTTTGCCTCTAGATCTTATGCTGCAAAATGACATCCCAATTTCTGGTCTTAGAATGAAAACATTTCATGAAATAATAGATTGCAAAGTGAACCACAGAAACATTCCAAAGGCATACTGGTGATGGAAATATTGTTTCCAGAGTTGTCTCTGTTTTTCTGAGCGGGGGACAACTTGGGTAGCAGTCTGATTGGAAATGAGGATGATATTAATTACTTATTATGAGTTACAACCAGTCTACATGTAGAAACAACAAAAGCAGGTTTTGACGTGTTTAATAATTATCCCAAAGCTATTTTTTAGTACTTGACTTATTATTATCCTACAGTCACTGTAGGAAATCAGAGGAAAAAATTGCTTTCCTTCAAGATAAACTGAGAAAGTGTTGTTTTGAAATATTATCTAAACTCCAAAGATGACAGTAGTGTTTTATTCTCAAATTACATCTATATCTCTCTGACAGTGTTTTTAATTGTTCACTTAGTGGCAACAACTAAAGTTCTGAAGAAAAGAAAGTGCAGGAATGTTCCTGGGGAAAAAAAAAAAAGAAAGTGATTCCAAGAATGGAACTTCTTTTTTGTTGCAAACAAGGCCAAAATTGGTGGTCCTGTACTTTTCTTTACAGTTCTCATGAACTGGCCGTATTTCTGAAAGTGACCCCTACCCTGTAAGGACCATCCATCGGTCATTACCAAGAAGAGGAGATTTGGTTGGAAAAGCTTAATTGAATTTGGCAATGGCTTATACTCTTCATATCAGCAACAGGAATGTAAGGTGGCCTATAATAAAAGAGGTTGACACACTAAGGGAATCAGCTGAGGAAAAGAAGTCAATGTTTGGGCCGAGAATTCTATGAACAGTCTGCCTGGCAGGCAGTTCTAGGTACATTCTCCCCAATGTGGTCCTTTGTACAGAGCTCCTGACTCTTCCTGTTGGAGAATGATATTTATGGTTCATGCCAAAATGTGGGAGACTTCTTTCCAAAGTCCTCTTGTGTTCATTAGCTCCAAACAAGTCACTTATGGTTTTAGAAAAATAATTTATTTTCCTTGATTACATAGCAACTCATCTGGGGCTTCCTTTAACAGATATCAGGAGTAAAGTATGTGTGAATCCTCAGTGCTTTCAGAGGCCTTGGCTGATTAAGAGTATTTCTGGATGGTGACCACTGATGAAGTTAAATAAGCTCTTAAGTTAGAAGAATGCCTAGGACTTCAATATAAAAGCCTTAGCACGCTTTCTGTGGGTGCAATGGCAAGGATACATACTGAGCAGAATGGCCCCTAATGCCAAAGCTGTTCTCTTGTTGTAAGGCAGGAAATATTGGGAGCTGCCTTTTTTATTGTTTACAATTACTCTCTTGCTCGTTAGGCAAATCTTCACAGCTCTCAAAGGAGTGAACTTAATTTTAGGAAGAAGCAGTGGGGAAATAAGATTTCACATGTGTAACCAGGAGGAATTCTGTGTGTTTTCATAGCTGACTCTTGAGAAGTCTTTGGGTTAGATATATCATTCACACCACAGAGCATCATGACCACATGACAGCCATGCTGAAAGTCACTGACTCAAAGTTTTTGAGAGACTCTCAAATTCTGTTCTCTAGTAGAGCTTATGTAGCTTTATTGCAAACTGTTATTAATAGGCAGAGTGTCTGGGGATCAAAGCAGTATTCAGACACCACCTAAGGAATTTTACTTTTACCACTAGGCCTGTGAATGTACTTGTTGGGAGAGGGAGAGGAGGAAGGAGAGGGAGAGGAGAAGGAGAAAGGGGGGGGAGGGGAGAGAGAGAGAGAGAGAGAGAGAGAGAGAGAGAGAGGGAGGGAGGAGAGGCTTATTCCACTTCCTTAAAGACACCTTTCCTATACTAGGGCCTCCTGATAATCATGAACTTTGTTTAACTGCTGTTAGTGCCAGCAGAAAAAGTACTAGCAGGAGAGTTGTTTAGCTGAAACTGGTCTCAGCTTCTGTACTTCATGTTAGATTAATGAGCTTTTCTGGTTTCACTCCTGTGGGAAATGGTAGAATTCAGCTACCTAGTTGTAAGAATTGACCACAAGAAGTTTGTTAACTGAGAAAATTAAGTCGTTTCTGGGAAATTCCACAAGTCTGTTTGTTAAAAGAATGCCAGAAAACTTTAAGAGACGTTGTAAAATTCTCATGGGAGAAAAACAGGTTTTCCTAGTTTTCTTATTTACCATTTCCTGGGATCAGAGAACTGCAATCCAATGACTCTATGGGTGGTGAGAGAGATATGATTCACTATGCACATCTGTGATGTTTATGGTGGGCCGTGGGCTTGATTTTGGCTGAAATCCTCCTGCTCTCTTGATACTATCTGATAAGAAGATGGCTTCGGTGTGCTCTTTGATGGGATTGGTGAACGGAAATGGGGGACTTGTGAATTCACCTGTAGCTTTTATGAGTCACTTAAAGTCACTTGTCACCAGAGGTGAAAATCAGAAAGACGATAGCCAGAATAACTAAGCTGCTTTCCTACATGTATAAAAGCCTTGCTTCTTCCCTTTGTGATTGTTCAATAGTGCCAGAGGAAGTAACTGCTGCTCATCCCCCAGGCTGTCTCCTTTTCTTTTTTTAAAAGTTGGTGTTTTCCGGGGTCTCAGGTCTACCTCTAGAGAGACCACCAAAAACTCCCAAGGTTTCCACTAATAGATGTGAACATTTTTCCAGTCTTGGAACCATTATCCCTGCCCAGGTCTGTCTAACATGTTTCTGTCAGCAGATGTTGTCATTCATTTATCTGGGGATGATTATTTTAAGGAATAAAAAATGAAACATGAAAATCTTATAGTTTCCTTTTGGTAGACTGACCTGACTAAACATTTTTTTTTTTTTTTTTGTACTGGGGATTGAACTTAGGACCTTGCACTTGCAAGGCAGGTGCCAGAAACACTGAGCCAAATCCCGGCCCCAACTAAACATTTTTGATATATTTGTGGAAACTTTTTGCATGACTTTAAAAGTATATTCATTTTCAAACCTTTGTGGCTAAAAATAATTAACCCTGCCTAAGAAGTTTTTGAAGGATGAAATTATAAAACTTTGATAATGGACTTTTGGCATTATTCATGAGGGATCATGGTGTGGAAACACATATTAGACTGGGAACCTGGAGGCTAGGGCTCTACATTTCACCGCTAAATTTATGTGTCACTTGCAAAGTGAGGAGATTTGAAAAAGATAAAGCCTTTTCAGCTATAAATTTCCATATAGACAGATAGCATCAAATCAGATTTAATTTCATGGGGATGGCCTTAAACTTTCAGGGTTGCCAATAATGATGAACCTGAGACTCAGATAAAATACGCCATCAGCGATCTTATAAAAGAATGTGGCTTCTGCTTTTCGTAACTGTAGAATCTCTTTTACAGGATATATCTCCCTAGACACCTATGAAAGCTAGGTAAAGTAAAACCAACACAAAACCAAATACAGCTGTTAGAAGGCTTTGGAGAGCAACCAGGATTTTGAAAAACAGATCATGATGAGTTCACTATTGCCCGTCATTATTCTCCTTGCAACATTATGTTAGTCAGCTTTCTATCACTGTGACAAAATACCGAGAAAAACATCTTAAAGAAAGAATGACATATGTGGGCTTACAGTTTCAGAGGCTTTTGTTGATGGTCAGTTGGTTCCATTGTTTCTGGAATCATTGCAAGGCAGAAACATCATGGTGGAAGGGTGTGTGAAAGGTAAGCTGCTCAATTCATGAGAGCCAGGCACTGAGTGAGAGGGAAAAAGCCACAGAGGTAAGGGCTGGGGACAAGATATAGACCCCAAGTTCTCACTCCCATGGCCCACTCTCTTCAACAAGGTTCACCTCTTAATAGCTGTGAGCTATGGGCTCTTGAATGAATTAATCAACTGATGGATTATTGCTATCATATTCCAATCGCTTTCCCCCAAACCATGCCTCTGAACATTGTTGCACAGGGGCCCTTGGCATCAATACAATGTGCCTTTTGGGGAACATTTTAGACCCATAAGAAATATTTACTTTTTCATAACTGGTAGTAGACTAAGAAACTAACCAGAAAAGTGACAGCTCAAACAGTTTTCAATCTAATAAACTCGAGGAAATAAAAAGTGGAGATCAAGGTCATTAAGTGAAACAGAACTTGAAGGTCTAATATCCCATAGGAAATGGAACTCCAAAACATGATTCCAAAATTCTATGCAGGTTTTATTCTGAAAGTATTTGCAGAATTGCGAACTGCATGTAGTGAAAGCATATAAAAATGCACAAAGCAGTACCTAAAAGCTAAAATGTCAAGTACAGCTTTTTAGCAGACTCATGATGCTGATGAGACAGAATTTGAATTTCAGGGCACTTCAAAGGAGGGCTCTTGGTAAGCATGCCAAGATCCTAATTAGAGAGACTGTATCCTTGGGGTAAAGGCCAAATTGGAATAGACCAGACCTCAAAAAAAATTCTGGCTTGAATCTTCTCAACTCTTGATTGGGTCAAGGTAATTTGTCACTAACCTGACTACCAGAAGAAAAGAAAATGTTTGCTAAGAAAAATAGCACCACACAGAGCCTCCACAATGTTTCATTTACAATTTTCAGCATTCAAATATGTCTGGAAGCAGGGCAAAATAAAAGTAAACTGAGGAGAAGGAAGAAACCCAGAGAAGTAAAGGTCCATAGGTGATTCATGTATCAAATTTTTCACCCATGAAATTTTAAATAAATACAAGTTGTATAAGAAATAATATGGCAAGATAGAAATGTTCATCAGAGAAGTCTATTCAAATGATTAAAATACAATTTTATTATTGAAGGAAAGAATTTAATAAATAAAATTTAAAGTTGTATTCATGAACAGATTAAAAACCAAAGAAATAATGAATTAGACCTTTTCTTCCTATTTCACATTATCAATTATACATTTTGATCCTTATTTACACTTTTAGTTTCTCACACCAGAGAAACTATTTGGTATTGACACGTGTGTCCTATTTATTTCACTTAAGAGTGTTGCCTCAATGTGCATCCATTTAACAATAAATAATCTCTAGTTTCTCGTTTTTTACTGCTGGAAGTAAAGGTCTAAAGGAGTAGGGGAAGTGGGAGGGGTAGGGGAAAGGAAAGAACGGAAAAGAAAAAATATGAGAAAAGGAAAAAAATGGAAAAAAAATCTTTTTGAATAGGGAAGGGTGGAGGGGTTGAAGGGAGGGCAGGGGGATGGGGAAAAAATAAGAACCAAGATACATCATGTAAAGGTACAAGATCCCAATGATGAAAGTAACTGTATCGTATACCTAAAATGTACCAATAAACTTAATGGGAAAAAAAAGAAATAGTGAATTAGAAAAAAAGGTTAGTACCAAATATTCAGACTAAGACATAGAGGGGAAAGAAATTAAAGTGAAAATTAAAAGAAAAATTAAATTGAAAAGCTCCTAAAATGGAAACAACTATCACAACTGCAACAAGATAAAACATGTGGCATTGTCTTAGGGATCAGGCTGTTTGTCAGGGATGAAGAACTATGAAGAAAGTTTAGCAGAGACAGAAAAAAACAGTGAGAAAAATTGTAGAGACTAAAGAGAAGGCAACTCATGTTTTGTAAAGCCAAACATTTGACAACACTTTCCAGTGATTATGTTAGACATAGAAAATGTACTTGAAAAACTCAGGGAGCTAGCTTAAAACTGTGATAAGTATAATATTGAAAGGGTCATTTGACATATTTGTGCCTGCATATGGTAAGCTATAAGAAAAGAAATTTGAGCTAAAGAAGAAACTATTCACTTTTCAAGAAAAATTAGATGAAATAATTTAATGACTAACAATATTTAGTAATTTGAACGACTACCACACTTTCTGAACATTGGATAATGATGCTACAGTTTACTAGGATCCGTGCTAATGGATCATTACCTCAAGATCTTATTCAAGTCAAGGGGAAGGATATAAGACTCTTATCAAGACATCGAAAAGATTTAAAGTGGGAGCATTTTTTTGTTTTGTTTTTTTCTGGTACCGGAGATGGAACTTGGGACCTTCCACTTGCGAGACAGGCGGCGGCACCAATGAGCTGCATCCCCAGCTCTAAGTGGGAGCATTTTTACCTCACTGAGGGCAAATAAATTTTAGTAACCTTGGATGTGTGCTTTATAAATCTTATTAAAAATATCATTTCACAACATCGTAAGAAAATTTTTAAGATATAAAGGAGATTATTTTAAAGAAATCGACTGATATGTTTAATGAAGTGGCTTATAATTTGATAAACAAGACACACCAAGATTTTAATAGGGCTGTACCTTCTTGGATTGAAAAAAATGCAGGTTGTTCAGAATCTTTACCTTCTATGGAAAGCAAGCAAACTTGGAAAGTTACTCAGCTACAAAGAACATTCCTATGGAAAAGTAAGGATTATTCAGAAAATAAAAGTAACAACCTGAGGGATAGAGCCAGGAAACCTGGAGAATCATTCTAATGAGCAGAACTTTTTTCTAAGTAATCAACATTCTTTGCCTTCAGAGAGGAGAAAATAGTGATATGATAGGCTGTCAGCTGATTTACAGAATTACTCTGGACCAGTAATTACTTACTATGTGCTTCTCATTCTCTCACTATTTAAAACAGTATCTATCCTAGTTATTCAACCTCTATTTGCCCTTTTTAGGGTTAGGGTAGGGAGGACAAATACTTTGCATTTTAATTTATAAAACTGCAAGTCAAAATAAAACTCACCTAAAATTTGCACCGAAGAAATCACACGTTGATGGTCCTTAGTAATAATTTATTTTGATTTAGATGATAGAATTTTGATCTGTAAAGTGTGAGTCTAATGTAAAGGTAAAATTTTCAGGGCCTTTAAAGGCGATGAATGTATTTTGCATGTGGAAAATGCCAAGAGTAACTTACATAAATGTTTAATAAATTTTTTCATGTTGAAGCTTGACTGCTTGAAATATTTCCTTTTGTTAATGTTAAAGCACCATACCTGAAGGAAGTCGAGGACAGACTTGAGAGCAGTATGAGAAGGAGATCTACATACCCAGTCAAGCCAACATGGCTGTTCCTAAGTCACTCCGCCTAGGACCTACAGCCATTCTGGAGTACAAAGAAACCATTCCCACTGTGTTTTGACAAAATTCCTAATATGTAGAAGCGCGGATTTTTAAAAATGTGGTTGTTGTTTTAACCTATTAATGTTTAGGATAATTTATTATGCAGCAATACATAATTGAAACAGAAAGCATGGCTGAGGATGAGAGGTTTAAGAGTTTTGAAACCCTGAAGATGAGAGAGAAATGGGAGTAAATGATTCATGAGTAACATTTGAAGATATGGGACTGGCAACAAAATTTCTTAAAACTCATTTTAAATATCAAGCCACATAATCAAAAATTACTATAATCCTAGAAGGAGACTGGAAAACAAAACCTACCTATCCACATTGTTGTTACACTGTTAAATACAAAGACAAAATCATTTACTTAGAAGCAGCACGAAAATGCATGTTACCTTCATGAAAACAACAATAATTTATCATCTTTCTTTTTCTTTGTTTTAGATTCCACATACCCATGGGATCATATTTTTCTTTCTATTTCTTATTTCACAAAGCATAATGTTATTGAGACCCATCCATTTTGTGACAAACAGAAGGATCTCCTCCTTTTTATGGCTGAATAATGTTTCATTATATGTAAATACATGTATAAATTCTATATCTATGTATATGTAATTTAAAACATAGTACAAGTTTCATTTCCAGGAATGAGGGGATAAATGTGTTTAAAGCGAGAGGGCACATTTTGAGTATTTTCAGGGGAATTAATGGCAGTGTGTCATTTACTGTAATAATTTTTTTAAAAAAATTTAAATTTACCATAATTTCAGTGATATATATGTATATATCACATTCTCTTTATCCACTCTTATAGTGATAAACATCTAGGCTATTATATATCTTGACTGTTTTGGACAATGTTGGAACAAATATTGGAGTGTAGATATTTTTATAAACTGGTGATTTTCATTGCCTTTGAGTATGTACCCAGAAGAGAGATTTAAGGGTCACATGGTATCTCCAGTTTTAATTTCTCTTGGAATTATCATAATGTTTTCCACAATGAACACACCAATCTATATTTTCACCAAGAGTATAGAATGATTCCTGTTTCTCCATATCCATACCAATGTTAGGTATCTCCTATCACTTTCATCATAGCTACCTTAAAACATGTGAGGTAGTATCTCAAAGCAGTTTTGATTATTTCACTGGTAACTAGTGATGTTCGGTACCTTCTCATGCACCTACTAGTCGTTTTTATGTCGTATTTGGGGAAATGTCTATTCAAGTCCTTTGACCATTTTAAAATTTCGTTATATGATATGTGTAAGCAAAAGCTGAGAGCTGGCTGTGGTGTGGTGCATACTTGTAATCCCAACACACAAAGCTGCGTGTACACACACACACACACACACACACACAAAGGATAAAAATACTTATTTATAATGGATTCTAATAAATGAAAAATAAATAAAAATATAGTATGGCATCACCAAAATTTTTATAGAAGAATTTATAATGCATAAACTATTAAAGAAGGGAAGATATTTTTTAAAAAGCATTTATTTGATAGCAAATAAAGATACAAAATATAGAAAAAAGATTAAACAAACTATTACAAAGTACTATGGTAGGTTAAAATCCAAAAATGTTAGAAAGCACTAAAAATATTTCAGTTTAAGGCCAGGGGTATAGCTCAGTGGCGCTGTCACAGGAAATATGAAATATGAAATCCTATATCTTCCAACCTGTTAACTGTATGATAGGCTGAGTTTTTGTTCTCTAGAAATTGAAGAATGAGTCCTAGGAATGATGGAGGTTAAATGTAGGAAGATATTTATTGATAGGAAAGCTTCTGAGGGGCAGGAGAGGTCCTGAATGGGTAGCCAAGGACCCCACTTTAGAGAGAAGTTTTATAGAGTGAAGCCCACATGGGTACAACGTGGGCCACAGCCATGAACATCCAATAGGGTTACAAGTATAGTCACTTAGGTAATGGTGGTCCAATTGGGAAGCAAGTCATGTAGCAAGCGTGGATGGGAAGAACAAGGATTCCCCTAGGAGGCGGTGGGTCCAGAGGTCTCTGGTCACCCCCAGGGTAGTCATTGTCTATCTATATATTCTTAAGCCCAGCTCTTTGAAGAAGTATGTGGGTCCAGTCATCTTGTCTCCATCTTGAGGCTTGGTTTTCAGCCAATGTGCAGCTGTGATGTGCTTCACCTTTGTCCTGGCCCTCTCGAGGACTTAGCCCTATCTGACTGCCTATAGTATTTTCACCTAGCTCATCTATCTGTAATAGCACCATACCTGCCTTGCAAGCACAAGGTCCTGCATTCCATTTCCATGCCGGAAAAAGAAAAAACAAATTCAGTTTAAATGAAAATCATGACAGTGAGTTCAAGGCCAGCCTGAACTACATAGTGAGAGCCTGTCTCAAAAAAGAAAAAGCTTAGAAAGAAAATTGTGAACTGATTAAAAATAAAAACAGTTATCTGCTGTTTATAATTACTATATTTTAAATGTAAGAAAAATGAAAGAATGAAAATAAAGTGTGGATAATCATGCAAATACTGTGTTTTTAAAAAGCTGATGTATTATTATCTAACAAATTAATGTTTAGACAAAAATTATTAGATATCAAGAGGGATCTTTTATATTGATAAACAGTAAGTTAGGAATAACATGTTTAATGATATCACAAGGAGCTCAATGTTAAGTTTCCCCATGAAACAACCTTAAGTGGTGGAAATTACATAAAAACAAAAACAACAAAATGACCACCACAAAAATACATTTAAAATCACTGGAAATTATCTAAAAGCGTGTGGCAAGTGGAAAAATGTTTAAGAAAATTTCCTAAATCGTGTGCAGAACAGTGAGAATTTGTGGGATTAGAGCCAATGACTTGCTCTCTCCTTTTGTCCTCCATCTCAGCATGACAGAAGCCCCATTCCAGATGAATGCAGTGAAGACTGCAGGAATGTCTGACTCCCATTTCACAGTCCTGGGAGGAGGTATTTTCATGAATAGCAGGCAACCAAATGGTTTCACCTGCCAGCCCTTCACATAAGAGAAGCTTTATTCCAGGCAAGAGTAGTTGAACAGTCTGGGATTACTTCTACCCAGTCATCACTCAAAGGATAGAAGTTGTACCCTCTATGGGATAGAAGGAGAATGTCAGGTACTATTTGCAGAAAACAAAATCATTGGTATAGAAATTCTAAGGAAACTATTAGAATTGGTAAATAAATGGTGCATGTTATATAAGATAAACATACAAAAATCAATTATATATTTGTATACAAGCAATGAAAGAAAAATTAAAGAAAATTCTGTGTACAATCATTTCAAATCTATAAAATACTTAGAAATAAACTCAAGAAATTGTAAAAGTCATATTCTGATAACTGTGAAACACTGATGAAAGAAACTCAAGAAGACTTAAATGAACAAAATAACCTATGTTCATGGACTGGAAGATTACTATTGTAAGATAGCAGTACTCTCCAACTGATCTACAGAATTAATATAAAAATCTCATCTAGCTGATTTTCTTTTCAGAAACCCATTAGTTGATCCTAAAATTCATATGGAATTGAAGAAAATAATGATAGTCAAAATAGTCTTGATAAAGGAAAGATAAAATTAAGGATTTACAGTTTTGGATTTTAAAACTTGCGTGAAGGACACAAAAATCAAGACATTGTCATTGAGATAGATATATAGATCAATAAAAATGGATAGACATATGGATCAATAAAAATGGATACAGAGCCCAGAAATAAATCTTCACATTTACTATCTATTTTTGACAAGGTTCTTGTACAAATTAATTTAAAAAATAATACACCTTTCAGAAAGTTGTGCTAGTATAAGTGGTTATTCACATGAAAACAGGAATGAAATTGGATGCCTTCCTTATTCCACTTATGATAATTAATTCTAAATGGATCATAGATCTAAATGTACGATCTAAGCTAAAAATCTCCTAGAAGAAAACACAGTAATAAATCTTCTTGATTTAGTATAGCCAAAGCCTTTTTACATTTGACACCAAAAACATGAACAGCAAACAAACAAAAAGAAAACACAAAAGGAAAAAAGTGAAATAGATATGAATAGGACTTCATTAAAACTAAAACATTTTGTGCTTTAAAAGACATCATTAATAGTGTTATAATTCAACAGAGAAAATTTTTGAAGGGCATATATACTACATATTATTTATCTGGATTATAAAAATCCTTCACAATTTAGTAATAAAAAGGAAAACGACCCAATTAAAATTGAGAAATGGATCTGATTAGACACTTGTCTAAAAAAACAGTTCAAGGGCCAGGGATTTAGTTCAGTGGTTATGCTGCCTGTCTCGCAAGCACAAGGACCTGAGTTCAATGCCCGGTATCAAAAAATAAATAAATAAATAAAAATTTAAAAAAATATAAAAACAGTTCAAATAAGCACATGAAAAGGATAGATATCATCACTATGAAACTGAATCAAAACTACAAAATGATACTATTTCATGTTTCTATAGGATGATATTAGTAAAAAGTACAGGAAAAAATTATTAGTGAAAATGTGAAGAAAAAGAAATACTTATTCCTGCTGATGCGAATGTAAAATTTAAATATATACATTTTAAAAATCAAAGAGTCAAACAGAAAATCATAATGCAAATCAGAAACTATTTAAAGCTCAACTGAAAATAAGGTACATTTTAGTACATCAATTGTTTTACAACGCAAGTTAAAACCTTTCCTAGAAAAGAATTTGAATCCTTGATTAGATGTATTAAAAATTAAGAAAGACTAAAATATTAATGTCTAAGAATCTATTCAAAAAAGGAAAAAACCTCAACAAATAGATCTAAACAAAATAAAAGGGAGAAAATAATAAACATAAGAAAATCAAAATATGATCAACAAGTCAGAAGCTGATTCTTTTAAATTGTACTAAAATGATAAAACTAATTTTGTACCTTTACATCATATATCTTGGTTCTTATTTATTCCTCATTCCCCTGCCCTCCCTTCAACCCCTCCAGCCCTCTCTATTCATAAAGACTTTGTTTCTATTTTTCCCTTTTCTCATATTTTTTCCTTTCCCTTCTTACCAATAAACTCAATGAAAAAAAACTAGTTTTGATATATCAAGGAAAAAGTAATGAGAAAAACATTGCTAGTATAGTGTATATAAGAGAAATATCATTATAGGTGCCATAAACTTTAAAGAGAATACTGTGAATTATTTTATTCCAATAATTTTTGGAACTCAGGTCAAATAAGCTACTAAGAAAGTGATCGAATGTGAGATAAATATAGATATCCTAAATAGAGGATTTATTAATTCATTTATTCAAATTTACAATAAAAATTTCATCAAAGAAAATGAGACCAAACTGCTGTTAATTTTTTCCAAAATCTCTATGAAGAAAATACCAGCCTTATGCAAAGTCTGGAAAAAAGAAACACTTTCCAGCTCATTGTGTAAAGCCAGCAAAACTGAGATAAAAATTCCTAACAATAATATTTCAAGAAGGATTGATGTATAGTGACATTGATATTAAAAGTCAGTCTTTTAAATGAGCATTGGTTGAAAAAACCCTAGACAAAACATGTGCAAATAAAATTCATCAATATTTAAAAAGCTGCTTTACAACAAAATTGCTTGCATATGAGTAAAGCAAGCCTGATTAATGCTGAAAGTGTCAATCAATGCCAAGTTTTTAAAAATATAAAAACAAGTATACATACCAGTGAAATATAAAAAGTATTACTATTAATATTAGGACTAGGAACCAGAAATCTCATCATCACCACTGCTATGGTAGGCAACATTCAAAACCTTCCCCAGTGATATCTATGGTCTAGTATTAATGTCCTTGTGTTTCCCTCTACCCTTCGGTGAAGGCTGGACTTATTGATTCACTTCTAAGGAACTAAATTTGGCACAAGTAGTGAGATGTTATTTTGAGACTAGAGTACAAAGAAAATCACTTCCA
This sequence comes from Heterocephalus glaber, assembly GCF_000247695.1. The sequence goes on along the minus strand of NW_004624788.1, from coordinate 8,278,699 downwards.
TAGCCTCTCATTCTTTGTTCAATATCTCTAAATGGGAGAAATCAGCTGCCCTGTCTTCACACAACTTTCTGAAGTATTGAGAGACCTAGGATTGCAAACACACATGTGCCTGAGCTTAAATAAATGAATTTTTTCACACTTCCTCACTGCAATCTTCAAGATGGGCATAGCCTTCACTGACTGGTACACTACAATTTCCCAAAAGACTTTGTGATGATAAATGTTGATTGTGAACTTGATTAAATTGAGAAATGCCTAGGGCATTAATTAGTAAAGCACAAGACTGAGTATGTTGGTGAGGCTGTTTCTAGAGATGACTGGCACGTGGAACAGAAACTGAGTAGGGAGATTAAGACGTTAAGGCCACACAGATGGTGTAAAAATGGAACAAGGATGAAACACCTCGGCATAGGCTTTTTCTGTTTCCTCTCGGCTTCCGGCCACATGAGGTGAGTGGGCTTGCTCCACCACACTCTTCTGTCATGTTATTCCACCTCACCACAGGCCTGGTAGCAAGGAGGCCAGCTGACTATGGACTGAAACCTCTGAAACACTTATCTAAAATAGACCTTCCCTCCTTTATGTTGCTATTCTTGGGTATCGTATCACAGAGACAGAAAGCTAACACATACCTTGAGCCACAGGGACTGAGACAAGCCACAGTCACATTATAGGGCCTATGACATAATAAACGCCCAAATAGCTAGGTAATTTGTTAAGTAGTAAAACATAACTAATATAACTAATCAGCATTGTATTGTACATTCTAGAATATGCAACAAGACCAAAAAATACCATGAAAATATAGTAAATAAATACATTTATTATAGTTACACAATAAAAAGTCAATAAGCAAAGATCAATTCCACATAAAGGTATAAATATATATTAGTAATAGAATGTAAAACAGATACATATAAGGTTGCCTGTAGCTCAGTGGTAGAGCACTTGTATAACACGTGCAAGGTCCTAGATTCAATTCCCAATACTGGGTGAAAGAAGATAAAAATAGCACTGATGATAAAAGAAGAGGTTGATACATTGGACTTAATGAATATAAAGACCATCTGTTTATCAAAATATATTGTTGAAAGTGTGAAAGGCAGGATATAGATTGGAAGAATATATTTTAAAAGAAATATTAAATGATATAAATTAATGTGAAATATATAAAGAATGAGTACAAATTAAAGCCAAAAAGATAATTTATCCATTTTAATTGGATAACAGTCTTGGAAAAAAACACTTTACAAAACCCGATAACCAAACATCCAATAAACATATGCAAAGTACTCAATATTAGTTATTGAAGAAATGTAAATCAGAATGTCAATGAGATAATCAAAAGCATAATTAAAATTTTAAAATCAAGAATGCAGTACCAATTTGCCATACCAATTTGCCATACCAAATGATGGTAACTCCCTGAAAAAATGGAACTCTTATATGTAACGTCTTAATATAGCTAGTCACTTATATAGCTATATTTATACTTATTCTTCCTCCTAGCAATTTCACTTCTATGTGACTACCTAAAAGAGAGGATTATATATGTACATGAAATAGGAAATGTAAAAATAATTTCCTAACAACACTATAGATAACTGACACAAAATTTAAGCAAAGTGGAAGTAACCAGTAGTAGAATGGATGAATTGTTATTGGTCATAATGGATAAGCTGGACATGGTCATATATGCCTAAAATCCCAGTACTCAGGAGACTGAGACAGAAGGATCACTGAGAGTTTGTTACAGCCTGGGCTATACAGTAAGTTTAAAGCAATCCTGAACTACGTAGTAAGACCCTGTCTCAAATAAACAAAAACACAAACAAACAAACAATGGAATACTGCACAGTAAGAAAAATGAGTAAGTACTGCTAATAGTGAGAAATAATATTAATGAGCTTCAAAATCATAATGACTGAAAGAAAACAGACATAAAAAAGCATACAATGCTGTAAACATTCTGAAGGTGAAAAAGAAGCCAAAATAAATCTACAGTATTGAATTATTTTGCTGGTAGTGATGGAGGGTGGGGACTTGGAAGTGACTTTTTGGGATGCAGTAATGCTTTATTTCTTATTCTAGGTGATAATTACATAAGTGAGTTCATGTTGTGAAAAAACATTGAGATCTATGGATGTAGGGACTTTTCTTACTGCATATTATTCTTTACTAAAATTTTGACTTAAGATTTTTCTCTTTAATCTTAGATTTTTTTCTTGTTACCATAAATATATTAGGCCAAAAAGCAGGTACAATAAACTCAGAATGCACAGGGCCAGGCAGGGAAAAGTAAGGAAGCAAGTGAGGCAGGAACTCCGTGAGGTAGAGCCTACCCATTGGTCCTATGTGCTCAGGGTGGTCACTGCAGCTTCTGCCCGCTGTTTAGGGATGCGGCTAGCCTGCATGCCTTCTGACTTTTCAAAGAAGTTCATAAATTCATGGTTTTATATAAAATTTACTCATTTTCTTTTTTAAAAACACTTTATTGAGGTATGATTGACATGGGTAAAGAGTTACATGCCTAATGTAGACAATTTGGTGATGATATTGAGGACAAATAAAAACTTTGGAAAATCTTGTTGATATTAAGCTCATAGACACACCCACCACCTCCCAGCATTTCTTCCCACCTTTTTTTATTATTATTAAGGGTTTTTTTTGTTTTTTGTTTTTTTGAGACAGGGTCTCCCTTTGTAGTTCAGGCTGGCCTTGAACTCAGTAAGTAGCCCAGGCTAGTCTCAAACTCACAGCAATCCTCCTGCCTCTGCCTCCCAAGTGCTGGGATTACAGGCATGAGCCACCACGTCTGGCCTTATTAAGTATTTTTGTATTTATTATGAAGTATTTTTATTTATTATCATCAAGTGTTTTTTTATTTCATCCTTGGCATGACTCATTATTCTTGGAAAATTTCATGCATAGTCACCTTGGCTAACTTTGAGCAGCTCCCACTTTAGAAATATCTTATTTCTTTCTTTGATTGTCACAATTGTCCATCAAAGCCTTGTTGTCATTATTTTGTTGTAAGAATACTTAATATAAGATCTACCCTCTTAGCAAGTTTTAAGCCTACAATCAGTAGTATGGTAGAATGCCAGAACTTACTCATGTTGTATAAGTGAAACTTTGTACCCTTTGACCATCATTTTCCCATTTATAGTAGGATTTCCTTCTTTTTAAGGCTAAACAATATTTCACTGAATGTTTATACTACATTTCTTAACTATTTATCATGGATGGAGAGTTAAGATATTTGAATAATGCTACGGTGAACATGAAAATACAGATATCTCTGAGATCCCGATTTCAATTCATTTTAATAAATATACAAAGTAGCATTACTGGATCATATTGTAAAATTAATTTTTTATTGTTTGAGGAACTTCCATACTGTTTTCCACAAACATTGTACCAATTTATATTTCCACAAATTGTGTGCAAGTGTTCCATTTTTTTTCCCCACATCTTTAGCAATATATTTTTTTTCAATCATAGCTGTCCTAGCTGATGTGAGGTGATATCTCTTATAGTTTTGCTGCCTTAGTGATGTTGAACACTTTTTCAAAAAGCACCTGAGATTAAAAATAGACACATAGCCCAGTGGAGCTAAATAGAATACTTAGAAATAAGCCCATTTATAGACGGGTAATGGTCTTTGACAAGGGAGCCAAAAATATAAAAGGAAAAGAAAGAGTAGCCTCTTCATAAGTAGTATAAAGAGAACAGCATAGCCACATACAAAAGATTGAAATTATACTGTATCTTTTACTATACACAGAAAGCAACTTAAAATAGATGAAAGACGTATACTACCCAAAACCATGGAAACTCCTAGAAGAAAATGGAGAAAAATCTCTTTGACAGTGGAGTTGGCAATAAGTTTTTGGGTAACACCAAAAGTATCTATTAAGACGAGAAATTTTATTACATCAAAAGAAAATGTTCCTGCACAGCAAGGGAAGTAATCAACAAAATGAAAAACTGCCTACAGAATGGGAGAAAATATTTGCATACTATACATCCGAGAAGAGTTAAACCTACCTTACCATACAAATGTCCATAAAAATAACAAAATCTGATTTTTAAAATGGGCAAAGAATAGATATATCTCCAAATGAGCTATAAAAATTCCCTGACTTTTAAAGTTGGCATCAAATTAGCACTCTAAAATACTCCAGACTAAACAAAAGACATCTATTAACTAGATTCAGTCATTTGCAAACTCTGATCTGTAGGTTAGTATAGGAACCTAGAATTGTAGAATTGGACCCTAAGTATTGTCATCTCCAATATCAATCTATATCGTGAATTTTTTTATTTCTTTCATCCTTGGCATAACTCATTATTCTTGGAAAATTTCGTGCATATTCACTTTGGCTAACTTTGAGCAGCTCCCACTTTAGAAATATCTTATTTCCTTCTTTGATTGTCACAATTGTCCATCAAAGCCTTGCCCAAATGTCATACTCTCTGTGCTGCTCTCTTTGTTGCCAACTCTCATGGAAAATGAGCTGTCTCATAATTTGTGCTATCATTTTCTTCTTTTGGTTTCTGGATATTATATGTCACATTGTAGTTGTTTTTCATTTCTCTTTTTACTTGGTTTGTAAAATCCTTGAGAGCAGTCAAAAGAGAAATCAAATTAAATTTTATTTTATTTGCATGTTATAAATTAAGTCACCCTATAAAAAACAGAGACAGGATAAATATGTGGTAGCAATGGTGTCCTGTTAAATATAAGATTTTAGAATGCACTGGTGCTTTTCTAGGGAGATAATGTACCATTATTAGCAAAACTTTTGGCAGCAAGTGTAGCTATCTATTTCATCTACTTCACTGTCTCCATAGGTATAGTGTAAAGAACTTTTTTGGAAATCCCTATTAAAAGCCTCTAATTAGCAAGAAAGGACTATAGATTCCATTCATTCATTTGAATAGATGTGGGAAATACAGCAGTAGATACGACAAAATGTCCTGCTCTTATAGAGCTTAAAATAATTGATGAAAAGAGACAGAAAATAAGTAAATGATTAAATAAACACTATTATTTGAGAGTATGGAAAGTACAAAGAAGGATAGAAAGAGTGTAATGGGATTGACAATCACTGGGGATAAGGAGGAGAGCCACTTTGTATTGACAGTCCACGAAAATCCTCTCTTAGAGGGAAACTTCTGAGAGGAGGTGAAAAGGAGCAGTCACAAGAAAATCTGAGGAGAGAACATTCTGAAAAGGGGAAATAATAGTGCAGTGAGTCCACAGGAAGGGGCAACAAGTTTGGTCAGTTGCAGGAAAAGGAATGAGGACAGCGTCACAGGGCCAGTGAATGGGAGAGAGTTGTATGAGGTGAGATCAGAGAGCAAGGCAAGGCCGTGCCTCATCTTTCCTGGCACTCTGGTCACTGGCTGGATAACAGCTGCCAGAAAGGACTGAAATGGAAGCCTAAAGACCACCAAGCAGCTGTTGTAGTTATAGTGAGGGATGATGATCACTTGGTGAAGAGAAATGGGTAGGTTTGAGTTGTCTGGAGAAATGGATGGATGCATTAAACCAACAGATTGGGTAAATGAGGAATGAGAGACTGGAAGGCATTTCCTAGGTTTGGGGTTTGAGCAATCAAGTCGACTTTAAAAGTCAGGGGATTTTTACAGGTCTTTTGGAGAAATATCTATTATGAGATGGGGAAATCTGGGTATGGAGTAGTCAGAATGTGGAAATTAAGAGTTTGTAATCTGAAAATGTCTATTAAACATGGAAAACTGCATTTCAAGTGCCACTGCGGAAGCAAGATCCTGGATGAGCAAGGAAAAAAGAAGTACAAACCTTTAGGACATCCTGACACTTACAGTGAAAGTAGAGAAGAGAAGGGCTACATTTGGCGTTTAGAAGTAGTCAGCTATTTAAGTGGGTGAAAGCCAAGTCAAATGTAGACTCACAGAAACCCAGAGAAGACACTGTATTTCGGATATCTCAGTTTGTTTTCTGCTGCTATAATGGAATGTCATAGATTAAGGGATTTATAAACAATGGAGGTTTATTAATTCAAAGTTATCGAGACTAGGAAATCCTTCAGCATGGTACAGGTATCTGGTGAGAGCCTTCATGCTAGTGGGGGCTCTACAGAGTAGAGGTGGTACAAGGTATCACATGGCAAGAGGGCTCACAAAGAGACGGCCAAACTGACTTTTATAACAGACCTGTCCTGGTGATAACTAACCCACTCCCTTGCTAACCAACTAATCCATGTGTGGATTAATGCATCCATAAGAGCAGAGCTCTCATAACCCATTTGCTTCCCAAAGGTGCCACATAGAACATTGCTGCATTGAGGATCAAGTTTCCAACATAAGAATTCTGCAACCCACAGCAAAGAAGGAGATAAAAATGTACATATAATCTTGCATCTGTGATTAGTATATAAAATAGAAAATGGAGCCCTTCTAGGGTTTAAATCTCACTGTGTATAATAACCCAGGTCTCACTTCTTCTTGAAACACATGTAATATTATGGTCTCCTTTGTTCATGACATTGTAGTCACAATGACGTTTTCTTAAGCCTCAAGCAAGCCAAGCTCCTTCTCATCACCAGAAGTTTCTCCTTTTTCCATTTGAAAAATTTCCTCCCAGCTTTCCATTTGTTAGATCTTTCTCATTCTTTAAGTCTCAACATCAATACCACCTCCTTACCAAGCCTTCCCGATCACCCCACCCAAAGCAAAGCCTGACCAAGGCTTTCTATAATCTCAGTTTGTTCAGTTCTCCTTCAATAAGAATGATTATGTAAAATTACATTGCTTCTCCGCTTATTTATTTTCTATTTTATTTATTTTCTATTTATTCGATAAGCTTTGTGAAGGCAGGGACATTTTTTAAAATCTCAAATTACTAAGGCTGATCTTAGAATTAAGAAGGTGTATGAATTGGTTGAAGGAGTAAATAAATTAGAGAAAGAAGACTAATGAATTTTAAATAGTTAACTCTATAACAAAATTAAAATAATAATATATTCTAATTTGTAAAGCTTACTATATTGGCCTCCTAGAGATATCACAGATACGTGCACAAACTGTGGAGCTTAAACAATAGAAATTGATTTTTCAAAGTTCTGGAGGCTGGAGGTCAAAGATCAAAGTGTTCTCAGGTCTTGTTTTCTGAGTTCTCACTCCCTGGTTTACAGATGCCTGCATTCTTCCAGTGTCTTCATATGACCTTCATTTGTGCGCACACATTTCTGGTGTCTCTCTCTTCTTTGATACCAAAGTGGAGCAGGGCCCCACCCTATGACTTCATTTAATCTTAACCATCACTTTAAATGCTCTATCTCCAAATACAGTTTTGATGATGGTTAGCATTTCAAAATATTAATTTTTCAGGGACAGGGCGTAATTTAGTCAATAACACCTTTATTTATCTCTGGCATGTTATTTTCTAATTGTTTGAGTTTGTGACCATTCCAAAATGAGGTAGAGTATCATTTGCATGATACTTAGATTAGTTGTCCAAGGACTTAAAACAGAGTGGAAAAGTGCTTATTTTCACTAGATACTACTGGTTTTTCAGGGAATCTATGCTGATTGAGCATCGTATTTGCATCATCCACTCCAGAACACTGATTCTCTTGCCCCTGAAGAAATGGAGATTCTAGCATAAATTTTTCTTATTAAAGATCCCATTGTTCTTTTCAAATAGCACACAGGTCAGGGAAACATAGTTTAATTATTTAAATGGATCTGTTATAAGCAGTGGTTGACTAATACATTGCTTACTTAGAAAAGGAAATCAAATCGGTGCATTTAATTTTGTTAAGTAATGAGCACTGATTGCTTTTTGATTTATGGTTTCACAGTAAATGTTTTTCATTTTAAACTCAAGAACAATAAAGATCAGATATAATTAGAATGATCTTTTCTTTTCAACTTGGAGAAATATGCTGGCTTGCTTATGTTTTTATTATTCTATCTGGAAAACTGCATCAAACAAAAGCATGACATTAAAGAAAAAAAGAAGACATTACAGTTTTGCCAAAGACTCCTGGATAAAACAGCAATAATACATTTTCCTTTTGCTACCATGCAAAGATTGATCAACAGATATTCTTGTCAGGGCCTGAATCTGTCTGTTAAATATAACACAAACACCTTATGGCAGAGACAGCAATGGACAAGCTATGTGCACCCGTGTTGATTATAGGATGGACCTTTTAAGCTAGATTGTACTGGCCCTTCCAGTTTGGTGTCCAGAGATTTTGTTGGATGAACTATGGAACTCATGAAAAAACATTTTTTAAATAACATTGATAATATTTTGATGAAAGTTTTTTTTTTATTGGGTTATTGAATAAGAACAGTTCTGGAAAGTAAGAAAAAGTTGCTTCAGGTCCTGATAAGATAACCTTCTGATTTAGAGACCCTGAGCATCCCTGGGTGAGATAGAGCTCTTCTGGTTGTCCTGGCCTTCCAGCTACAATCTGGTCCTAGTCACTTTGGAGCATATCCACGCCTGCAAAGAAATTTGTTTAAAAAGGTAGAATATATTTTAGGTCCTTCAGAATTTCTGGTTGTACTACCATGTTGCTAAGGTCTGAATATTTATTTTTCCATGGAAAAGGTAGAAATTTTTTATAAACATGAGTGTCAGGACAGCCAGATACCAGAAACAACCAATCAAATGTAACACTAATCCATATTTTATCATAGTTTAATCTGCCTCTTATTCCTGGATTGGCCTGAGTCTGTCTGAATCTCTATTTAAGTTGTTAAAGTATTTACACAGATGTCCCGCTTGCATCCGTTGGAAGACTTGAGAGATCTGTTGCTCATTTTCTTCCCCTCTTCCTCCTGGAAACAACACAAATTCATTTTCTTGTTCATTATACCCTTTCCTTCACATCTTGAACCAAGGAAGCCACCAGAGACAGGATGGAGACAGGATGGTGTGGGTGAGCTTAGAATTTCATCCAAATGAACATAGTGTACTGTTTTTCCAAGATTGCTTCTGATGAATAGAATTTTGACTGATCCTAATAGAAAAGTTAAGTTCTTGAATCACCTCACACTTCAGGATGGTAGAAAAATGAAAGGATTTGAATTATATAGATCTGAAGTCAAATTTTGTTATTGGTTTGTAAAAACAAGTCATCTTCTGTAATTCAGCATAATCAACAGTAAATGGTGGGATCAGTACGGTGGCTATAAAGCGACCAGAAAGAGGTTGGTCACTTGTGCCTCGTTCTTCATGTGCAGTACCTGATACAGCTCCTAGAACCTGGGATAGATTGACATGTTTGACGAATGAAAAGACACTAGAAATAAAATCTGGAAGAGTGAATTCTTTATCTTGGAATGATTTTCCAGGTCAGAAAGATGTGTTATATGAAAAATAATTGATTGTTTTAAGTGGTTATTTTAAGTGTTGTTTCCAAAAGAAGAATTTCTTCATGTTGTGTTTGGTGATAATTATATAAAATTGGCTGCTTCTCAGCATAGAGCAATTCATTCATTACCAGGCTGCGGAGAGAAGCATAATTCATAATGTTGTCTGAGAAGAGTAAGAAATTAAAGGAGATTCAGGGACAGAATAGGGAACTATTACAGGTGATAGGAGAAGTCATGGGATCATGGTGAAATAAATCACATTGGGGTTATTATTTTGGGGTCTGAAAATATAAAGTATCTGTCTAACTCCAGTCTTTCAATATACATACTTTTGTTTTATCAGGAGATGCACTGTCTCCCACTGTGCAATCCTACACCAGAGTAATTTCTGTAGTTAGCTGTTTCCTACCTTAATGTTTAAAAGCTTAGAGTGCTCCCTATTGTAAAACCCAATAAAATATCTAGACTGTTGTCTTAGCTAAATTTCTCCCAATGAGTTTAATGAGTATTGATTTAACTTATAAGTACCTATTTTTCAGTAGGCCCTGTGTCTATAAAAACCACAAGAGGAAATATTCATATTGTATATGCACCTCTCTATCCTACCCATTTTCATTTAATTCCAGGTTGTTTGCCTCATTTTGCTCTTCCCCATGAAACGCAAATGCTGATGTGGCTCCAAAAAGCCAACCAAACTGTAACATTTCAGTGTTTATATCTCTCCTGAATTGGTTCGAGAATAAATTCAAATTCATTTTCTTCCTGCTAGGAGTATGTCAAACACATTTTGCATCTTGAATTTTGAACTTTCTGATGTCTTTTTTGGTTGGGAAAAGGTAATGTAGAAAATTATTTATATAATTTTTTTTTACCTAGTCTAAAGTTTGCTGGGTTTTTGTTGTTGTTGTTATTGTTGTTGCTGTTTCAGGACTTACAAAGGAGATGGAGAGAGAAAGGAAATGGTGATAATAATTTCTTTTTTTTAATACCAGGGATCAAACTCAGTACGTCGCACTTGTCAGGTAGGTGCTATGCCACTGAGCTACATTTCCGCCCTGGATAATTTAAAAATAGAACTTGCAGAGTATTCTGAAGGTTCCTGGCTTTTCTGGTTCCATCAGACCTACATCACTTTTTATTGAGAAAATTTCTCAAAGAACCAGATTTAAATTTTCAGAGAACTCTTCTGATATAATTGATGGTTGATAGGATGCAGATCAAACAGGGAGAAGAAAAACAACAATAAGTAAAAGTGAAAAGACAAGAGAAATTGGAGAATGGTAGGGCAGCTGCTCAACTTTTCTTCCCCTGGTTCTATTTCACGGAAGCACACTATTAAAGCAGGACTTAAAGAAAAACAAGTTCTTCCCAGCCTTGGGCTGTTGCCGCCACCATCACCCCTCTCTCCCCTGTAGCTGAAACTCCTTGTTCTGGTACAGGTAAAAGGGACAACTAGGCCCTGTCAACAAAGTTATGACACTCTGTTCTCATATGATTCATAAGACACTGTCTTTTTGCAAGGCAAAGTTACTAAACTATCTGCATTGTCCTCTTCTGGTAACTCACTTGCTATGTCACTAGAAAAACACCTCCTTCGACAAAATGTATGAAAACTGGAACTTCTCTTTGTACATTGGCTCTTCCTTTGGACAGGAGTCCACTGAGCCGGTGTACAATTTAAACCTGAAAAGAAGTCCTCCTGTTGGTGGGTCTCTCCAGTCTTTCAGATTTCCACAACACTATCATCTCATAGAGGTTAGTTTTAACTATTCTCACTGAGCATTATTTCTACTGTAGGAAGAAGTTCAGAGAGGTTGAGTAACTTGCCCCCTTTACTTGCTCATTGAGAGGTAGGTGATTTCAACCTGAATCTGCCATCTCCATGACAACCTCCTCTCTGAGGCAGGATTAAGGATGGATGGAAACATTAAGGAGAAAAAAGAAGTCTGAAAATAATGTTTCATCAGATAGTTACTATATGGATATATTTTAATTCTTTTAAATATTTGTATACATGTTTAGTGTCAAAAATTGGAAAATTCAGT